>LTAE01003421.1:0-25030 GCA_001647135.1 Pontederia paniculata
AGAAATTCTGACGGGTGTTTTTACCCGTCAGAATTTCTGAGGGGTGATTATTCCCTCAGAAATATCACTAAGTATTTCTGAGGAAATTAATTCCCTCAGAAATTTCGGTCAGATGTAATATGGCCCTTATTGTGTACCGGGTCAGGTGGCGATCAAGTGAACCCAACCGTTTACGTTTATATACTGTTTTATAATGAGAGCATGGATCGCGTTCAACGTAACATAGACCGTTTTGCTATTAGGGGTTGGTTTGCCATTTTCTTCAGGATAAACATGGATGGTGTTCGGGTTTCGATTATGCATCTAATTATCATTCTTTTACTTTATCATACGTACATGAAAAACCCTAAGGTTGATCCTCCTAGTTACATACCTCGATTTTCCAACGATCAATCCCAAAGCACGATGCGGACCGGGTCCTCTTCGGACACGGTCTAGTTCCTATGTCTTCATGGCGCTCCACCGCTTGGTTGCAAAAATGATCTGTTGGCTTGATCTGTCACGATCCGTGTTGGCATTTTCTACTCCCAGCGCTGCCGAGGAAAGAGAAAGAGATATAGAGGGAGAACTTGTGGTGCCTAAGTTTGGAGATGCATTAGGTTTAAGAAAGAAAATTGTGGGATGAGAAAAGAGATTTGGTCATATTTATAGGAGAAGGCATTTATCCCTAAATGAAGTTTGAATGCAATTAAAACTCTGTATATAATTATAATTCTATAAGATAATCTTTTATGTGATTAGGATTCCTTTAAAAATAGTGAACATATGATTAGAAATATTTAATTGATAAAAATATAATAATTTGACTTCAATTTAATTTTTTTTTAATCTTAACCAATTATATATTTTCTTATTTTATCATATCTCTCCTTTATTTTTTTTTATTTATTTAATAATCTGAAGTGTTACATGGAGAGTCGATGAACTTGATTCTATTATTCGATGTCCGACTTTAAGTTTTGAATTAAGAATCGTGTTCTTGAAAATAACTCTTTTAAAATTAACAATAATAAGAGAAATTTTTAAAATTCTTGAGCATGTCTCGTCAAAATTAAGTATGCAATTGGAAAAATTCCACGAGTAAAAAAGAGTAGATGTGCCGAGATTAAAAGTGATGACGTTTGATCGGGAGCACTAGTAGACCAGACCAAGCATTTGTAATGCTTCAATGCATCGGATTCTAATAAAATTATGGCTACGTTTTTGTCCGATGTGGCACAAGGATAACTATCAAATGAACATAAAGAAAGACTCAATGTTGAATTAAATATTGACACCAAAAAAATGATCAACATTTGATAGTCCAAAGTAAGGACAATTTTCATCGACAACCATCCAAGCATAAAAGATCCAATTTGTATTCAGACTTTGATGCAAAATATTCAAGTTTCGCAAAGGAAAAAGAATCGTGAAGGCAGACAAAGTTGATTAATTTTTTGAATACTACAATATGAGTTTAAACGTCAAGGGCAAATTGGAAAAGGTTGATCAATCCAAGTTGCTGGAAAAAAAATGTCACAAGCAAGACTGGCATCTCCTTGTCATAATAGGATTCGATGTTAAATTGAAAAGAGACAATTTTTTAGCTTTAAAAAAATTAGTATTTCCTTACATATCACGATAACAACTGAAATAGGAAGTCAATAGTTTCGCTTCACTGCATGATACGAGAAAGAGGTGGACAACTGCTACAAGAATCCAGAGGTAAGAAAACTATTTAGGTGTTGGTGGCTCTGGTGTAGATCTGTTGACTTGCATGGGCAGAAACCACCCTGATGGCACCCTTGTCAATGAGATCCTTGATAGCCCTCCTTGCTAGTGATCCATTAATCTGAAACAGAATGGAGAAATAACTTGTCCAGGCTCAAAACAAAGGGAAGTTGTGAGAACTTTTTTTTTCAAAAAAGAAGGTTAACTAAGCTTCATTAGCAAGAGTATGAATATTGTCCTGGTACAAGATATCTAGGAGGCCCTCAGGTGGTGTACCCTCCCACAAAAAATCAAAATCAGCATGTTTGTCATAGGTTGCAAGGAAATCAGCTGCTCTATTACATTCACGGTAAGTATGATTGACTTTAAGAAGATCAAAATGCGATAGAGTATTCCAGACGTCGAGCAAAATATTTTTGATGTGCCAGGGACAAGAAGAGGTCTTGTTAACAGCTCCAACCTGGTTGAGGGAGTCACATTCCAGTATGATTCGCATGCATCCCAATTGCGATGTAGCCACACCTGAGTCCCCAAGCCTTTGCCTCAATCGCCGAGGAGAAGTGTCTGTTTAGAGCTCCTGCAGCCATAAAGCTTCAATTAGATGATCTTATAATGTAGCCTGCACCCCCTTGTTCCTCGGTCCTAAAAAGGACCCATCTGTGTTCAATTTGAACCAGTCTTGGGTGGGGGCTCCCATCGAACCCTAGCAGGGTTCCTTGGGGTGTGACCCTCAGGGCAGTGGAAGGTTTCATATTCCTTACTACCAACGTGGGCTCTGTTCCACACAGTTAGAATAGACATTGGCCTGGAGTTGAAGTGTATGTCATTTCTCATTGTCCAAATTCCCCAAAGACAGAAAGCAAATAGAATTCCAAAGGTCTTTCTAGAGGAGGTTGACAAGAGTTCACCCTCTTTGCACCAATCTCCTTGATCCCAAGTGCTTCGATATAAGAAGGAATAGTTCAAAGATTGTTGAAATATGGACCACAACTGGGAACTAATGAAGCAGTTAAAGAACAAATGACATACAAATTCATTAGCAAGGCCACATAAGGTGCAAGATGAATTTAGAGCAGTGTCATATTTGAGCAGCCAACTTTTGGTGGGTAGTCTTTCATGAGCAAGTTTCTAGAGAAAGTGTTGAATCTTTGGAGGAGTGGGAATGTTCCAAATTGTTCTCCAACCACGTCAACTTCCATTAACTGTGTGGGGGGCCGGGGCAGCTAGGAATCTGTACACAGTCTTAGCATGGGGTATGCCATGAGTATCATGGGCCCAAATCCACTGGTCATCACAGGACATTGCAGGCATGTGAATAGAACAAATATGGGACACTAAACATTTACCAAACAGAGAGTGCAACATGGAGGTATTTCAGCTACCATTTAGTAATAAGTCATTTACATTAAGAGAAGTTGAGAATTCACATTGACAAAAGTAGGCATAAATGATAAAGGTAAATGGAAGATCCATGGATCATGCATCACACTTGTGCTCACACCATTTCCTATAAGTTTTTTAAAGCCTAACCTGGTCTCAGTTAGTGTGTTCAGTATGAGCTTCCAGGACCATGCAACATCAGTAGTTGAATTGAAGAAGGACCAAGGATGAAGTGAGCCATATTTATTTATCACTAATTGTGTCCATAGGTCCTGAGTTCCATTCAGAACTGATATAACCCTTTTAGCCATAAGAGAGGTTTTAGTCAGGTGTAGGTTTCTCAAGCTCAAGCCCCCTTGATGTCTAAGTAGCTGAACTGTATGGCAACTAATGAGATGTGCTCCCCTTCTATCACCATCAGCAGACCATAAGAAGGTTTTAGACAATCTCTCTAAAGTGTCTATGATGCCATTTGAGATGTATGTGGCGCCAAAAGAATAGTTCGGTATTGTGTTAAGGATGGACTTGATAAGTGTGGATCTACCAACTTGGTTAAGGGTCTTCCATTTACATTCAGTCAGTTTCTTTGCAGTTCTTGTTATTAAGAAATCTTGTTCTTTAAATGTGAGCTTTTTGTAAGATATAGGTGCTCCTAGATAATTGAAGGGGAAGTTTTCAATGCTCATGTTAAGTACTTCTGTGATTTTGTGTTTCCTATGATAGTTAAATTTAGGAGGGAGGTAGATCTCAGATTTGGAATGATGAATTCTAAGTTTAGTGAGATGCTCATATTTTGTGAGGATTTCCATAACTTGTTTGCAGCATTGTTTTGTGGCTGCCAGGGTAATCAAAATATCATCANNNTATATATATATATATATATATAATTTTGATAACATTAATGACCCAATTATAAAAATTCAATCTTAAACCAATAAAGTAGCTGGAAAGTGGAAACAATCAAAAGTCATTACAAATAATGAACCATTAAGACTGCCAAGTTAACTAGTTTCCTTATTTCTCTTTTTCTACCACCAAGTGAACAAGAAGAAAACTATGATAAATCAAATGAAGCAACAATTGAACTCTTGTAAAAGAAACCAGGAGTGTCATATCTCTGCTAGGTCTCTAATTGGAGACTATTTGTTACCAGCTACAGAGCCAAGGTTTACAGTAGCCAAGGATGTAATTGGTGAAACCTTACATATATACAGAGAGCATGTAATGGTCAAAGGAAAATCTTTGAATACATATAATTCAGAAAAGAAAAGACAACTTGTCAATCTTTTATCATGAAAATATGAAACAGATCAAGCATTTCCACGGTTGGATTTCGACATTATCTTATTATACTTTGGAAACCTCTTCGTGTTTCATTTTTAACGGGAGAGCGCATGAAACTAAATAAACTCATGTTTATAAGTTTCTAGACCATCTACGTAGCTAAACATAGGAAAAAGAAGGCAAAATGGGAGTATCAAAGAGGTCTACCAACAAATCACCTTAAGCTTACCATAAGGAGGGCTAATTGTTACCCTGATAATGTGGGTGAATTGCCTCATAAAGGATAAAACACTATCAAGAAAATCATCTTTAATCAACCACAACATATCAAGATCATGTGAAGTCCTACTGACCCAATGTGTATTATTAAAGAAAATTTGACACATCAAACAGCCAAAATCAATGTCAATGATAAGCATTCTGAATTTGATGCACAAAAGTTTCAATTATGATTATATTATGGAGTTCAAAACTTTTCTACCGTCAGATGCTCTCAAGTAGCCACAAGAATCAGCCTCACAATCTCACGACGTTCCAACAAGCAATTTAACATGGTACAAACTGTTTTAACACATAAAACAATAGAAAGGAAAATAACCAATATTGAATGAACTCTCATAAAATTTCAAATTTTAATGAGCAACCAAAACATAAAGTTAAAGAAATTACTATTACTCCTACTGATAATGATAAAGTGGCGATCTTCTTTAACCTGAAACGCTCAGAAAGAACGGAAGGAGTAATGTGTTTGAACTTGGAACCTCAAAGATCTTATCGTAGTTAGCCTGGTCGAAGAGAATTGCGTTATTGACATTCTCCTTCGGCTTTCCCTTTCTCCACTTCTACAATCTCAAAATCATACACCTCTTTAATAATCAAACAGAACACCGAAGAAAAAATTCATCTAAAGTAGACCAAGAACAGGAGAGGGAACCTTCTTCTTCTCCTTCCCTCCTCCGGATTTGGAGGACTTGGAAGACGGCGGCGGGGCCTTTTTCCTTTTGTAGTTTGAATGAAAAGAACTAAATAAGCATCAAAATGATTAAATCTTCAAAATCGAAGAAGAACAAGGAAGAATTTAGTGAAGCACTTAATAGGGCATTCCAGATTAAGGTTTTGTTTAGGTTTTTTAAACGTGTTCTAATATTGTTTTCTAAAAAAAAGTAGATAATTAAAAGGTCTCCCTTTTAATTCCAAAATTTGTTACCTCTTTATTCTTTTTATCATCATTATATTAGACTGACTGAAAATATAATAAAATAATACAGCAAGATAATATTATAAGAGAAAAATATACATAATAAATTTAACGATGAATGAAGATTCATTATCAAACTTTAACTTTTAGTTAAGCTTTTATTTTTTATCGAGAAAAAATGTGGTGTATAGTACATTAGAATATCATAACTATAAACTTTAAAAATTTAAACTAAAATAACTGGAATAATAGAAGAAAATATTTTAAAGGGTGATAATGAAAAAGTATTAACATAAGAATTTACATAAAAAATATATATCATCCTAAAGATTCTCATAAAAAAATCTAATACTTATATAATAAAAATATCCTAAAAGTTAATAAAATTACATGAATTAGGAGTATATAGCAATTGTCATTTACATATTTATTTTTTTTGTTTTTTATAACATTGAACCGTTATATCAAGTTTGGTTTAAAGTTATTTTTTAAAATTTGACCCATTCTAATTTGATTTTTTTATATGAAAATTATTTATCTATTCAGTTTAAATTTTTTTCTCATATTAATTCAAAAAGAAATACATGAATTACAAGGATATAGCAATTATCATTTACTTATTCATTTTTTTGTTTTTTTATAACATTTAATTATTTTATCATGTTTGAAATGATATGATTGAGTTTAAATTTGTTTTTCAAAGTTTCACCCAATTTGATTTGAATTTTTTACATGGATGAAACTTATTTATCTATTCAGTTTAAATTTTTTTCTTATATTATGGTCAACCCAAACAAAGTTACATGAATAAAAAGTATATAACAATTCTCATTTACATATTCAATTTTGTTTTTTACTGTTTTATTAAGTTTGAAATGGTCCGATTGAATTTAAAGTTGTTTTTAAAAGTTTGAACCAATCTGATTTTGAATTTTCTTTAGAAGTTTAAACTTTTTTCTGTATTAATCTCATGGCCAAATCAAAAAAATTATGGACGATATAACAATTCTCATTTACATATCCATTTTTTATAACAATTATTATTTTATCAAGTATGTAATGATCCGATTGAGTTTCAAGTTATTTTTTAAAGTTTGACTCAATCTAAGTTGGAAAACCTTTTTTTACATGGATAAAACTTATTTATCTATTCAATTTATTTTTTTTCTCGTATTAATCTCATAGACAATCCAAAAAAAAAATAAACGTAGCAATTATCATTTACATATTATTTTTTTTATTTTTGTTTATAACATTTAACCATTTTATCAAGTTTGAAATGGTTCGATTGAATTTAAAGTTCTTTTTCAAAGTTTGTTTCAATCTCAATTGGATTTTTTTTTACATGGACGAAACTTATTTATCTAATAAATTTAAATCTTTTGCTCTATTAATCTCATGGGCAACCAAAAAAATACATGAATTAGAAGGACATAAAAATATCATTTACATATTATTTTTTTTTGTTTTTTTATAACATTTAACTGTTTTATCAAGTTTAAAATGGTCTGAGTTCAAAGTGTTTTTAAAATTTAACCCAATCTGAGTTTGAATTTTTTTTTACATAGATGAAACTTATTTATATATTCAGTTTAAACCATTTTCTCGTATTAATCTCATGGGCAACCCAAAAAAAATTACATGTATTGTGATGATATAACAATCCTCATTTAATATCCATTTTTTTATATTTTTTTATGATATATAACCATTTTACGAAGTCTGAAATGTTCGATTGAGTTTAAAGTTGTTTTTTTAATGTTTAACTCAATTTGATATGGAATTTTTTTTACATGGATGAAGCTTATTTATCTATTCAACTTAATTTTTTCTCGTGTTAATCTTATAGGCAATCCAAAATAATTACATGTAGAAATTATCTTACATATTCATTTTTTGTTTTTTATAAATTTAACAAATTTACCAAGTTTAACATGGTCCTATTGAATTTAAATTTGTTATTCAAAGTTTGACCCAATCTGATTTTGAATTTTCTTACATGGACAATGTATTCATCTATTCAGTTTAAATCTTTTTCTCGTA
The DNA here is from genome assembly GCA_001647135.1 of Pontederia paniculata. Classification (NCBI taxonomy): domain Eukaryota; kingdom Viridiplantae; phylum Streptophyta; class Magnoliopsida; order Commelinales; family Pontederiaceae; genus Pontederia; species Pontederia paniculata. The sequence continues at coordinate 7,616 of LTAE01003421.1, forward strand.
TTAATCTTATTGGAAACTCAAGAAAATAATAAAAATTAGAAGGATATAGTAATTCTTATTCACGTATTCAAGTTTTTTATTTTTTTTTCTAACATTGAACCATTTATCAAGTTTGAAATGGTACGATTGAGTAATATTATGGGCAACCTAAAACTAAAGTCAAGATTTATTTGATGAAAATATTTCTAAATAACTTCTCTACGCATAACAATCAAATAATATTTACTATTGATTGAAAAAAGAAGGTGCAAGTTTGAAAATAAATTTATTTTTTAGTTTATATACATTTTCTTTTACTAACATATCTACATTTATATCAAGATTTATGTTTTTAAATTCAAAATACATAAACATGAATTACATGAAAGTCGGAATTTGAAATCTAACTTTTTACATTTCTTAGTGTTAGCAACTTATCTATTACCTTTTAAATTTATTAACTCTTGGAATAAATAAACATTTTTTACAAATAAAAATAGAAAAAAAAAACTGAGTCTACATAGTCCACATTAGATTTAAAAACTAACTCAATCTTAACCAATATATCCACGATAGATTTAATTTTATCCACGATAGATTTAATTTTATCCGGTCAAGATTCTCTATATATACCTCCCCTAACGACTTCAGAAACCCTCTCTCCCTCTACCCACGCCTTTCGTTGTTTTCGGCTCATAACATGGAGCTTCGGAGAGTCCTGTTGATCACGGCGGTTCTTGTGCACTCCTTATTCTTCTCTACGCAGGCCGCTCATGTGGTTTATCCAGAGCTCCAATCAGCCACGGCAACCATTCCTAACAGCGAGTTAAGAACAGGCTACCACTTCCAACCCCCTGGAAACTGGATCAATGGTAACCTGTTCATGCACTTCTCTTTCTTCTCCTCGTCATCTTTTGCTTCACTTATTTTTTCGCTGTTTCATCAGGCATTGTTTGGATTTTGTTCACTGATATTAAATATGTGGGTAATTCTTTATCATATATATCTTCCCGAAGCCAAGCAATGAATGCTTTTATGCATATTTTTACCTTTTTTATGCCACAAATGCATCTGAATCAGTAGGTTATTAGTTGTTACCAGCCTTTCCATTCGTCTTGCATTTATTGATGTTTGAACGCTAACATTTTTTTTCATCTGTGTTTATCTATTGAAACCGATGATTGGTGATGATGAACGCAATGATCCTCATATGAAGATCCAAATGGTATGCTGATATATCTTGGTTTCATGCATGTTACATATATGCACACAACATACTGATCATAACTATATGGATCAGGACCTATGTACTACAATGGCATCTATCACCTTTTCTACCAGTACAACCCCAAGGGATCAGTGTGGGGAAACATCGTGTGGGCTCACTCGGTGTCGACTGATCTCATCAACTGGAAGGCACTGGAGCCGGCGATCTACCCGTCGAAGCCGTTCGACATCAAAGGGACGTGGTCAGGCTCTGCGACCATCCTCCCCGGCAACAAACCTGTGATCATGTACACAGGAATCGACCCAAAGGACAGACAGGTCCAGAACATCGCCTTCCCTAAGAACCTTTCCGACCCCTACCTCCGGGAGTGGATAAAGCCTGACTACAACCCGGTGATAGACGCCGACGAGGCTGTCAACGCCAGCGCGTTCCGCGATCCCACCACGGCGTGGTACCATGGTCCGAAGAAGGAGTGGATACTAGTCGTGGGCAGCAAATGGAACATGAAGGGAGAGGCACTCCTGTACAGGAGCAAGGACTTCCTGCACTGGGTCAAGGCCAAGCGCCCGCTGCACTCCTCCATGACCACCGGAATGTGGGAGTGCCCGGACTTCTTCCCCGTGGCGCTGGCAGGGAAGCAAGGGATGGACACGGCGTTGTTCACGGAAGGCGTCAAATACGCGTTAAAGGTGAGTTTGGACCTGACGAGGTTCGAGTACTACACGCTGGGGACATACGACTTAGCCAAAGACAAGTACGTGCCGGATTACACCTCGCCGGACGATTCCACCGGCCTGAGATACGACTACGGCAACTTCTATGCCTCGAAGACGTTCTATGATCCGGCGAAGAATCGTCGGATACTGTGGGGTTGGGCTAATGAGTCCGACACTGCCCAGGACGACACGACCAAAGGTTGGGCAGGCGTTCAGGTCAGTGCATTCCTTAGAACAGAAAAGAATAATATGTTAGAGTTCTATTGATGTTAACATTTCCACTGTTTTCAGACGATTCCACGAACTGTTTGGCTCCACAGCAATGGTCGACAGCTTGTACAATGGCCGATAGAGGAGGTCGAATCTCTCAGAGGCAAGCAAGTAGCTATTAAGAACGTCAAGGTGTCAAAGGGACACTACTTTGAGATCAAAGGAATAGACACATCACAGGTCGATCTTTGTTAAGCACTCAAAAATCTCAAGTTGTATTAAGCATTCAAACTCTGCATGACTGAGAATATTTATTCTTTTGGTGGCAGGCGGATGTGGAGGTGACCTTCCACGTTCCAAACCTGGAAGAAGCAGAGCCATTTGATCCCTCTTGGAGCAGTCTTGATGCACAAACGCTCTGTGGCCTAAAGAAGGCAGAAACCAGCGGCGGAGTTGGGCCCTTCGGTCTTCTGGTCTTGGCTTCAGAGAACCTGAGAGAAAGAACTGCCGTCTTCTTCAGGGTGTTCAAAGCAGAGAACAAGCACGTCGTCCTGATGTGCCATGACCCAACAAGGTTACATAAGTTCGCTAGTAATTATCAACACTGATCAAACACCCAACTCAAAAAAAAAACTGTGTTTCCTGTGTGCAGATCAACATATAGGTCCAAGATATATAAGCCAACCTTTGCAGGCTTCATAGATTCAGACATAGCAGAAACTGGGAAGATATCTCTGAGAACTTTGGTATGCCTTCAACTTATCTTTCAAGTTTTCTTTCGAAGGATTTGTAGTTGTTTATTGATAACTCTAATTCGAATTTGCAGATTGATAATTCAGTAATAGAGAGCTTTGGGGAAGGAGGCAAAACGTGCATTACATCCAGAGTTTACCCAAGTCTTGCAATTGGTGAACAAGCTCGCATGTTCCTGTTCAACAATGGTGAGGCACAAGTGAAGGTCTCGGAGCTAAAAGTATGGGAGATGGAGAAGCCTTTCATGAATGTTGCATGAGAGACGCTTCTTATAGGATGCTTCTAAAACTAGAATTGCTTAGGAACTCTTCTTGTTGGATTTTAGTTTGATTGAGAGAATGCATGGTATCGAATGGTGGATTCTGTCATCACTAGTTTTCATTTACGAACTGGAAGTTAGGAAATGAGTCAAAACCTGCAGGCCATCAAGACTTTTCTTTGAACACTACGCATTGTCATCTACCACTCTAATTAATGAAGTTGATGCAGCAATTTAGAATACTTATTTTTCGCTTTTTCGTGTGGTATCAAAGGAATAACCATGGAGACTTAACTTTGAAAGAGAAAAAAAAATCAAATATCTTATTTATAAGAACGGTACTCTTGTATTGTATGTGTTTGAGTATTTTTTTTATTATTATTTAAACATATTCAATTATAATATATTTTTACATCTAAGTATAATCTCATAAACTTTAATTCAGCTTATCTAAATCAGTTCATACATTTTGTTATGTAATAACTAAGTAAGGATTTAATGGAGGTGAAATACCCCTCTAAAACAACCAATAACAACCTAACCAATATGAAACAAAATAAAGTTTTAAGTTGTTTTAATTTGGACCATATATTTAAAAATTAATGACTAATCATATAAGTGTTTTACTTTAAACCACATGAAAGGCGTTTCACCTATTTTGAACCCATTAAGTAATGTAGTACTTATGTTATTATTTTATTACTTTTGGTTTTTTTAATAAATATTTTGAGACTAATAATGTAATTTTATAATATTAAAATTAAGTTAGGAGAATTTTGAATGGAAACTTGAAGAAGTCCGAAGATTAAATTTTGCAAGATGATTAGGAGCCAACATGGCCCGTGTCCGAACACGGAAATTATTGTGGCACTAAAATATTAAAACAAAAAAATGAATAAATAAATAATAATAATTTATTTTTGGGATAAAAATTAATAAATAGAGTTTGGGTGAAATTAAACTAGGAAAATATTTAATAAGAACATCTATATTTCTCTCCATCTCTCTCTCTCTTGGTTTCTCTCTATTTTCTCTCCTAAGATCTACGTCGAATCCTTAGGTGAACGCCAAGGAGATCTATGACAGTGCGTGGAGCAAGGAGGAGAAGGCAAAGATCAAGGTAGAGCGAATCTCAAAAGGCCCTACAAAACTAGGTGTAAATAGGCGTAAGTTTTTCATTATTTATAAATTTCATGCTAGATGCCAATAGTTTTATGATATTAATTATGCTTGTGTATACCCCCAAAATGACTTTCATTTCGAACATAGTTTTAGAATTATTACTTTTCCAAAACCATTATTTTAATGGACAAAAAGATGATAAATCCAATCATGACGCAAGGAATACGGTCTGCATCTTCTAGAATATATCTCGTGCCCAAAGCTTGAACATTTTATGTTATTCAACATCGTAGAACACGGATCACATCCTTCTCAGACTCTTCCAGTGTTTGTCGATGCAAAGCCGCGTCTTTGGCATGACACGGATAAAGTCCTCCTTGGTCATGACCGCGTCTGCCGAAAGATAAAATCCTAACACGTATCAGAGTCGCCAAAACACGAATCGCGTCCACCCTGGACATAGTCTACATCTCCTCGATGTCGAACACATGTTTCGAGATTAAATGAAATTTATAATGGAAGAATAAGTGTAATACGATCTATGCTGATTCGGGCATGTTCTGCGTCAACCGAAGATGAAAAGAAAGACCCTAAAAGTCACGGTCGTGAAAAACGACATGGGTTTGGAGGAACACAATTTGCGTGCCCTATAGCGTTGGCTGAAATGATTATGTTAATAATGAAACAACCCGTGCACGACTGATGTCTGAGACCCAACATGGTCCGAAAAATGGCGCGCATACTAAGAGGTTTATAACATGGCATTGGATAAAGAAAACATGGACCATGTCATCCTTTGACACAACCCGCATCGACTACCTAGAACGGGTTTTGGCAATGTAATGGCCAACACTGAACACGGACCCTGCCTATGGCTGACATGGCCTATGTCATCCTTGCAGGATGAGTTCTTATTAATTAAAAAATTGTAGAGTTTTCTTAATTATTAAGGATTAATTAATGGACAAGATAAGGGCAACCATATTTTATCTAAATTAAATGATGAGATCGTCATGCATTGTTAAATTTTGATAGCGATAGTGTTTTAAAGATAAGATTGATAGATTAGTTGCTACTGAGTTTCTGTTTCTTAAATTTATCTACGTCTCCAACGAAAGAATTTTTTGAACATCCTTATCGGTCATGTCTTGTTCACTCTCACTGACCTATTAGCGAGACCTCCAAGACTCATGAGTCACTTTAAAATCACCAAAGCAACCATCATAGACCCTTCAAAGTTATTAATGGGATAAGTCAAACTTAATAAAATAATCACTTGGATTAATTATGCATTGTTTATATTACATTAGAGGAATTAGGGCTTAATGGTGAATGATGATTGCAAAATTGCTGCTGATTGATTAAAGTATGATTGATTGATTGATTGATGACAAGTAAAATTAATGATAACGAAAGTTTGATGACGTGGAGTAATTGATGTTTGGTCATTAGCATAACTTACTTCTTATAAAAATAAGATATGCATTGAGTGATTGATGTTTGACCATTGATAATAGTTCACTCTTTATGCAAGAAAATAAAGTATGATAAAGATGACGAAAGAAAGTTAAGTAAATAAAGAACGAAAGATATAAATAATTGAAGTTTTGACTCCTATCAATAATTTATTTTTGCATTTATTTTGTCATGCCAAAAATTATCAATTGTTGTCTTACATTACTCGACGTTATAGCTTGTGGTGGATTATTTTTTCTCACTTTAGATCTGGTAGGTGAGTGATTGCAATAACAGAAAGCTGATAGTGCATGCGGCGATCAATGCTCGTGGTGAATGTTGTTTGCATATGATTTAGTAATCCTTATGATGTCTCTTAGTATTCTTTTATTGAGTTGTATTAGTCAATTTGTGAGACAATTTATCCTTAGACTTTCACACTTTTGTTTTATGAAAAGACTTTTAGTTTGAAAATTTTCTATTTCTTCGCACATTATTAATCGATCAAAATGTCAACCATAAAATCGAAATGTATATGTATGACTGTTGTAGGGTTCTTAAGACAATATTTTGTATATTTATGAGGGCATTACACATTATAAATGCAAAATTTGTTATAGTAAATAAAATTTTCTGAGGAAATAATCTTTTTTAGAAAAAAAAAAAGGATAATAGCCAAGCACTATAAATTTGTTTGGCGCGAAAACAAGTTTAAGATCCTTCCTCGGATATTCGACAAGGATCTTTGTATTTTTCCTTTACTGCGTTCCTCGAAAGGAAATATATTGCATTGATTCATGAGCAGGAAAAGGAACAAAAATAACTTCGGCTATTCCTGTTTCCATACTCGACTGGCGAGTAGTGCGTGCCACTCGATCATAGAGAGAGAACCAAATTAGAGCTCAGTATCCAATTGTTGCTTCTTGTGCTTGTGCATCTACCTTCGAGTGCTTCTTGACTAAACGCTCTGTACTTGAGGCTTCAAGAGGAAACAACAATCAGTAATGGCAGCCTAACTTTGCAGTGAATCAACATGTGAGTAAAGAGCCTGGTGCTGTCCTTTTCAATCGAGCAGTTTTGAACCTGTCTTTTGTGCAATTTGATGTTCGGCAGAAACTTCCTGCCTTCTTCTGGCATTTTTCACTGTCACACATTTGAGTGTTTCTGCAGATGAACTAAGCGTGGATCGAAAGCCAGGTAGTAATGCAGGCCAAGATTTATCCTCCTGTCGTTTCAGACAATGCGCCATTCAGATGAGTGGAGCACCACTTTACACACTAAAGTGCCTGTAAACCAGAAAAAAAAAACCTAAACATTTTGTAGTACCACATTTGAGACGGATTGCAAATCTTCTGTTCTGTTTCTCTTTTGTCCTGATGGAGCTTGAAACGCAAACTCATGGATGCCCGCATGCTACTGCAAGACCACTGACTGTGGTCCTGGAGAGAGAGAACTTGAAAGGATACCTAGCTCACATCGGAAGGCTCTGAAAAACTGGCTAACATCAATATGTATGTATGGATAGATGAAAACATGAAAATATATGATGTATAGTAGCAAACTTGGAACTACAAATTGTTTTCAGTATAAAGCATTTAAGGATCATCTCAGTTATGGCTCCTAGTTCGGATCCATTTGCTGCACCTAAATAAGTGGAACAGGAGATTATTCAAATCAGAGTAGAGAATATTTTCAGTTTTTAGTTCTTGGATTTGAAGTTATGCTGGTTGTTAGAGCCTAGAAATAACGCTTTTTTTGGAATTATAGACATTAGACAACATTAACCTAAGTGGATACAACTAATAAAATCTGCATGGTTAGATATTAGACATAATTTTAAAATTAGGGTTATTTTCATAAACCCTCCTCGAACTATCATAAAATTTTAAATTTAATTTTGATATATAAAATCGAGCAAATCTAGGTCTAAATATTTTTAATTGGACAATCTAGTTCAATCATATGATATTCAATTTATTAAAATTATTTTAATTTACTAAATTATTATTTTGTCTTTCAAATTAAAAAAAACTATCATATCTTTTTCCACACTCTCCTTTCTCACGCTTCTCTTCTCTCTCCCGATCTCACCTCTCTCTCTCCCGCTCTTACCTCTCTCCTCTGACTGGCGACGACACACGCAAGCACAGGGAGAGAGAGATAGTGCATAGTGCGAGAGAGAGAAAGGAAGAGGAGAGGACAGAAGAGAGGGCAGGGAGGCGAGAGAGAGATGAAAGAGAAGAGTAAAGAGGAATAGGAGAAAGTAAGGGAGTGAAGAGATGGGTAAAATACTAACTTAATAAATTAAAATAATTTTAAAAAAATCGAAATGGTAAACAAAAAATCAATCGAGAAAATTTTAAATTTTATTTGTCCAATTTTATACATCAAAGTTAGCTCTGAATTTTTGTGATAATTTAAGAAAAAATTATGAAAATAACTCTTAAAATTGTAATGCTCGACTAGGATTGTTGTATTTTTTTTTCTACATGGATCGCACAAGTTCTGCACAAGTATTCGCCAAAACCTTAGAGCTATACCTTAAATCAAGTATTATTGGATATTGTTTGAATTAATCTTCAACCACTGTGCGAGTTATTTTAGCCATGATCATATTGCATTAAAAATAAAGAACCACCAAGTTTTATTAAATGGCCGAGCCGAAAGAATTTGGCATCAACAACCGCGAGAAGACATAGGAGGGCATGTTTGATTAGATATATTTGATGATAATTGCAACTCCAAATAATGCAAACACAACTTTCAAGTAATTGCAATTAATGTATAAAAAATTGTGCTGAAATTTTAATTAAAACAGTAAAAATTTAAAACTAAAAAAAGAAAAATAATATTTTTATTTAATTATTTATTAATATATAATAATATTTCATTCTAATTAAACACAATAAATTTTTAACTTCAACTAAATAATGTAATTCATTTTCCAAATTTTCATTTAAAATTTTGTAACTACATCATGCACAATCGATCTGCAAGAAGCAGCAGATGAGCAGATAACACGTTCCTTATTTCCAGACACTCTTAACGAAACCTCAACCATGATAAAATAAATTGATAAATTCAGAAAAAATTGATTTTTTTTCACTTCGTAAGATGAATTCACATGCTCGAAGGGAAAAATATCAGATTGCACAGGAAAAAGGGAACAGAGAATCAAAACAATGCATAAATCAAAACTCATTCTCATTGACACAATTGAACACATAAAATATAGTAAAACATGTCCAGAATGTAACAGCATAATAATTTGAAAGAGTGAAAGATAACTTTACTCAAATATCAAAATATCTCTACAAAACTAAAACCGAGGACCAAATTACCAATGAAATGACATGTTGGATAAAAGGTGACAAACTACAGCCTCCTTCCTCTCCTCCCACCCTTTCGACGGGTGCTGTCCGTGGGGATAGGGGTCACATCCTCTGTAGCAAATCAGAATATGTGCATGAGGTTTTGGTTAGTGACTGTGTTGAGGACATGTTAATGGAAAAAGAATCCAAGTGCGAATATCATAGACATTAATATAAAAAATGAACAATTAGTTTGCAAGCATTACAAGTGATCTTACCAATACGACCTATCTTCATTCCAGAACGAGCAAGGGCCCGCAGAGCGGATTGAGCACCAGGACCAGGGGTCTTTGTTTTATTCCCGCCCGTAGCCCTGAGCTTAATGTGCAGAGCAGTGATACCAAGTTCCTAAAACAACGAAGTAAACCAATCAGTATCACACATCAGTATCATGAAAGCAGTAGCAAGAACATGTCATACCTTGCATCTCTGGGCAACATCTTGAGATGCAAGCATAGCAGCATAGGGAGAGGACTCATCCCTATCAGCTTTGACCTTCATGCCACCTAGACAATAGCATTCAGATATTATTATACTGATAAATAATTGAACAATACACTCTAACAGGAAATATACCATAAAACCCATGCAAATTATCAGAAGTGAAGTATTCTTATTCAGAATGGGAAAAGATGACAAAAAGTGAAGCATTTTTATTGTTTCGAAAACATGATATTTCTGAACCCAAATTTTGAAGCACAAACATTATGTAATGCTGATGTGTTACAGTTGCATTTAGTGAAGGCACAAAACATTTAATTTAGTTCAGTAAATAAACTACAACTTCCGTACAGCAACTTGTTTATGCAAACAAAAAATTCTCTGGGGCAAACAGAATGATAACCTCATGGCGAACAGTGATAACTGAGACCAGCAGACTAAAAACCTATCAAACCAACTTATTAGTAAAATGCAAGTATGTCAAAAAAATTGACATTAATTATAGAACATTAGCAAGTAGTCCAATGCTCTTATAGAAGCTAGCAACAAAAGATGAAATGCAATCTAAAGGGTCATGCCAACATGATCACACAAGAACAAATATTAGGTAAATTCAATAAGAAAACAGAAGCTTATAAATATTACGCTTATGCATAGACTATTGAGTTAACTTAGTTAACTTTGGATACATAGTGTATGCTCCAATCTGTTAAAAGATTGAACCACTGCCATGGCTAATATAAGTTGCACACAAAAGTGCACATCTTAAAACACTTTCAACGAAGTGATCCAAATAATTGTTTATGCTTGTTAAAAGCAGTCAGGAAATTTACTATGGTGTAACTCAAATAAAAAAGGATGATTGGAACAGACCTGTGATCCTAACCAATGTTTCCCTTCCAGATAAATCAGTGACATGCTGCAGTTTAAAGAAAAGAAAGCTCAATCTTTCATTGTGAAAAAGGAAAGCTTGGACATAGACAAAAAAATTAACCCATAACCTCATATTACAAGAAACATAAAAAATCATTAATGGCTTACGATGAATGTATCATTGAAAGACGCAAAGATGTGAGCAACCCCAAAAACATGCTCTCCTTCCCTCACAGTTGGACCGAGGGTGACATTCTCCTCCTTAGGCTCCCTGGTCTTCTTACGTCCAGACTATCAAAGTGAAAAAAATGATTAGATTCCAACCAAGAAGAATATAACAGTTTCCTATCTAATTTTCTAACTATCAAAAGCATAAAATGGTGTCAGAAAATTAACATGCACCAAACAAATTTATAATAAAGTGTGCTAGAAACCAGAATGGTATATAGGAAATAACTGCACACTAAAATATTAAAAAATGTGAATGCTCGAACTTCTAATTTACCCCACTCCATCAAATAGGACATCTAAAAGCATGCAACTATGCATAATTGTGATAACATTAAAGACATAACACAAGATCATAATAAGAAACTAACAAAGAATAGTTTTATGTGTAACTTAATCCATTATACACTTTTAGCATTAGCAATAAGCTTTTAATGAGCATTGTACATTTTACGAGCTAAAAGCATAGAAAAATGTATAAGATCAACTACCACCAGTTAAAAAATAAAAGCAGATGTCATTCAATGCAAAAAGTACAAATGAACTTAGTACATATTGGACCAGTGCTTTAAAAGTGGATGGGCAAAGCAACAAAGAAAGAAGCAATAAAAATAGAACAGATCATTATGATACAATATACTGACGTAATATTTGAATCTCTTGTCAATCACAAACATTTAAGCTTGAGCATAAAAATATTAATTAATCAATCTATAGGCCAGAGCATCAAACTATAGCAGCATCATAATTCATAACCATCCTTAGCTACAGAATACAATGATATTTTTTTGCATCTTACATTCATATTATAACATACTTCTAAACATGTGAACTTCCTTTATACACTTGTACAATTGGCAGAGCTAAAACATATACATTTTTTAGAAGGAGCAAAAACATATACTTGTGCATAAGAAAGCTGCCAATTATATTAGAATGTACTATCAACCATTTGAACTCCTAATAAAATAATCAAGATGAAATTTTTACATCTTGAATTAACTTTTTCCCTCAAAATTCTGAGGTAGCACTTCCAGGATCAACTATGTTTTTTTTTTCCAACAACCCATCAAGAACAGCACACCGTTCTAACATTTACCAAGTACAAATTTACCATCTTCAACGCAGCACAATAATATTACCAATGTGCAGAATGTAAACTACATGCATCGGATTAACTCAAAGACCGTCTCAACTGGACCAAGCACCTACAATCAAAATCTAGATTTTGAACCGTTGGTTCATGTGATTCCTAAACTAGATTCAATAGAACCGCAACAGCGACGGAAATCCCAAAGCGGGCACTAAATTTCTACCAAAACTTCGAGACGTGTGCGAGAACACGAGAGAGCAGAAGTACGAACGAGGAATCGAGATAACAGAGAGGCTTCGATCGCTTACCATGGTTACAGGAGGAAGAGGCGGCGGCGGCGGCGAAGACTGCTACGTCTATCACCGTTCAGATTTGCGCGGAGAGGAAACCCTAAACCTCGTGACCTAGTTTTTATATGAGGCTTCAAAATGATTAATTTACCCGCACATTGGGCCGGGCCTTTTCCTAAACTTGGGATGAGGCATATCCATGTATCATGAATAAATGGAGGAACAAAAAAAAAGAACACTTTACGTGTTGTGACGCTGGATGTCATCACAGCCGTCTAAATCACGTCGGAAAGGTTGTGTTCAACCTTTTTCACTTGTAGATCTTTCTTTTTCACTACAAATAAGTTGTGAGGCGGATGATAACAAACTCTTTTTAGTGAAGTAATTAGCTAAAATTTGTAAGTGAATTTTAGAGTATTAGAGAAGAATCAAGAATGCAATTGTCGAAAGGTTCTTTTTTCTTCTGAAAAGGAGATGTTTAATACAAAATGTCAAGTGTCAAAAGAGGAGACTAAATTTCAAATATCTACTAATATGTTCTTTATTCGTAGGGACATTTTCTGCCGCTTGTTCATTGATTCTATCAAAACCATGACATCAGATTCTATCACCATGTTGAGGATGCCTCGCCTTTTAACATTTTCAGTCCGATCAGCATACTCCATGTCTTGTCCTCCAAGGCCGAGTGAAAACTTCTACTAAGGTATTTGCACACATAAAACTTCTATTAACAGCCTAATGATGCAGCTTGCTCTTCCCCCTTATTTGGTCGATCCATCCAATAATATTTTCATAACCGGATCGAAGATCGAACTGGACGTCCAATTGAATCGCGATTGGATCGAGTTCAACTGGATTGAACCGGATTTTACTAAAATAATATTTATAATATATATATATATAGTACTACTAGTGCTATATAATATATAAAAATATAATAATACATACTAAATATTAGGTATAATAGAAATTAGTATTTATTGTATGATTATTATTGTTTATTCAAAATGATGATGATTGATATATTATTATTTATTCAGTATTTTATAATTTTAATGATGTCATATTAATTTAATTTATTTGAATCTAAATTAAGAATTTCACTTTATTTTATTTCTTTCTGCCTTTATTTTAGTTTTTCTATCAATTCTTTTCCTATATTTATTTTATCTTTCCATTATTATTTTTCCTAGTGTTTTTATTTTTTATTTTTTATTTTTTATTTTTTATTTTATTTATTTCCACTTCTTACAATGTGTTTTCATCTTAATTTGAGTTAAACCATTTTTTTAATTATTTAGTATATTTAAAAAGTTAATGCTTACAAAAAATGATGATGGTTGATATATAATTTTTATATAATTATTATTATTATTATTATTATTATTATTATTATTATTATTATTATTATTATTATTATTATTGTACTAATCATTCATATTAGTTATTTTAATTCAATTTATTATTAACTTTTTTGTTATTTTATTTATCTTTCATTTATTACTATATCTTTCCTATTTCTAGTTTCCATTTTTTTCCTTATTTATTTTCCTTCCACAATTTTCTTATTTCCAATTTTGTATTTCCTAATAAGTTTCAATTACTTTCCCTTTTAAAAAATTCTTTCCATTTTCACTTGGATTTGATTTTTTTCAAACTTACAATCGAACCGATTTTTGGTCGGTTTGCCGGTTCACCGGTTCGATCCGTTTTTTTCCCGGTTCGACTTCACCTTCATTTTTACACTAAAACCGGACCGGATCATACGTCGGTTCGCGGTAGAACCGGTCGGTCCGGTCCTGTTTTAATAACATTGCCATCCAAGTTCAAATTAAATCAGGATTGAGATGAAAGCTCCATTGAACAGAAATTTGGTCCAAAATATTTTAGGAATGAGTTATAACAAATTTAAGAATTATTTCATAAATCTTTCACAAACTATCGTGAAATTTCATATCTATCCTCTAATTTACAAAATCGAGTATAAGTAGGTCCAATTTTTTTTTATTTGACAATTATATCTAATCGTATGATTTTCTATTTTTCTATTTATTAAATATTTATTTATACTTTTAATAACAAATTAAAATCTCGTCGTCGTCTCTCTCTTGACCGTTGATCATATGTGTGCTCGCACGACTCCAAACTCGTCCTTGTGCGAGTTTGCGCGCGTAGTCGCCCGACGTGATGGGGGAGCCCATCGGGCGATTGTTCGTTCGCACTATTTTTAAGGCCGACCACTACATAGTAGTGATAGCAAGGTCAATCCCTCAAAGGGTTTTCCCTGAGCTCATCGTGGTGTGAGTTCATGCAAAGGTTCGACACGACAACGAGGACAATAATTTAATTTTTTATTCAAAAGAGCATAATAATAATTTAAAAAAATTAAAAAATAAAAAAACTAAAAACTAGACGGTTGAATGTAACTATCCATGTAATATCCTAAAATTTACTTATGTGCCAATTGATTTGCTCATTATTCTTTTTGTCATCATTTATCTTAATTTTTTTATCATCACATGGTTATTTAGTTTCTAATTCAATAAGCTAACTAATCAGCTTAAAGTGAGTAACTTAATTATTTACTAATAATACAATTTAACTAGTCAACTTTATTAATTAATTTTGATTATTTAGATTCAACATCTTTGTCCTTATCTCCAAAATTATGTCACAACACTCCAACTTTCCTATGCAGTCCACCACCTCCTCCCTTAAGTCAACAAAGGTTGCTTGTTGTTTCTTTGCTCACCACCTCCTAACTTAATTTTATGTCTTTATGCACATTTCCACCACCATATGTCCTTAGTTATCTAACTAATATCGCAAGACATCTTAATGGAATTGAGTGTTGTTATTCTTATTTTAACCCACCGCCTGCTAGTACTCATTATTTTTCCACTGTTTGTGCCCCCTCTTTATCCGGTTACACAACATCTTCACCAAAGTAAACTTCTTACGTGAGTTCTCGTTGCTTTAGCAAGGGAGGAGATCACCAACAATGAGAATAAAAAAGAAAAAGGATATGGATGGGATTTATAGAGGTATGTAGGATGGATTCTTAGTCTAATCTTATTGTCTTTGTTGTTTCTTTATTTTATATAATTCTGATAAATTGTGGTTTAAAGATGAGTTAATTGTGTTAATTTAAAATAGTTGTTATCAATTAAATTAGATGAATGTGATGAATAGGTAGATTATGTATTATCTATTTGAATATTTGATTAGTTATAAACGATCTTACAATACTCTGGAGTTATGCCATTTTTATGCAGTGACCATTTAAAAGTCTAATTTGGATGGAACCAAAGTTTATATAAAACATACCTATATCGAAATGATTTGAGTAAAAAACTATACTATTGTCTTGTTGTCTGAGAACTTTAGTGGAATTAATATGTAGTTATACTTACGATAAAATAAGTAAATCATATAAGAGAAACCCAAATGAGTTAAGGCCTAATTTAAGTGGAATAATTAGAAAAGTTATGTGTATAAAGAAAGTTGTGATAACAACAAAAAGTACCTAACAATTCTTAAATTACTTATTCGCAATTTAAATGTTAGCTGTTGTGGAAATTGCTGTGAGTGAATTATAGCAAAGAATCCTGAGATTAAAATTTATGTTAAACTATAAGAGTTTAGTTTCTAGCGAAGTACATTTCACAAAGTTTGAAATTTATGTTAAAAGTTACAAATGGATCTTCTAGTGTCTGTCAAAACTTAATCAACCGTACTATGATAATTACTGTAAATTTATTGATTCTGATAACTTAAGTTAGTAGTCCTTATGACATTTACCTTTTGAGGAAATGATAACTAATTCTGAAGTATAGTTTATAGTATATATTGCATATGCAACCAAGATAAATTAATGATTTAAGCATTCTTTTGAAATTAATAGTTGATTAATGTACATATACCTTGTTTCTATTTATAGTACATGTGTTGTGTTTATTTGTCAATTATATTATCTTGTATGCACCTTGTCTTTGTGCTATTGAGTATCACATGTCTATATAATACCTCCGAATTACTATAAATCCGTATTTGATTCAAATACTCTTTTTGTTCTAATTTGTTTTTCTTAACTATACTATATGACATAATTCTAAATTACTAGAATCCAAATATTCTAATAATAGAAATATTCTAATAAGAATTGATTTCTCCTAGCATATGTATTCACCTTTTTTTGAACTGGTACTACTAAGATTTTGATATGTGTTGAAAATGATATGAAAAATATGTTCATAATGATTACATGCTTCTAGGCTTATGAAAATTATGATATTATATAAAATGTGATATGTTCATAATGAAAACTATGATATGTTCATAATGGCTGAACATGTTTTTATACTTATGAAAGCTATGATATTATATAAAATATGATGGTCAATGATATTGTTTACACGAAGTCAGCAAAGAATTGAATTGTTTTATTGCAATTATGATTTATGATTGATGTGTCAGGATGTGACATTTGCATCTTACAAAGGCATGCATTTGCATTACTCATGTCGGGTTGATATGTTGAAATACTTTATAGGGCTGATATGATAAATTCCTGGAAGGATGATTTAAAGTTGTTTGGACCTAAGTGTAACGCTCCCAAAATCAGACCTTGCCACCTGACAATAATCTTGACTTTGGAGACGCCACCACATCATATCATTACCTTTGGTTTGACCATTTGATTGGTCAATCTCAGGGCCACATCAGATAACAATAAGAATATAAACTAAAATATCCTTCTGCAATATAAAGACTAATAATCCAATATATAGTTCCAACAAAACTACTAGACATCAATGACTAATCAAATAACTAATAAGGACTCATAACAATATCCATCTCTATCAGATGACCAGCATGATATAACCAGAATCCTAAGCCATGTGCAAAGTAGATCACCACGAGTTGCATCACCATCAGCACCATCATCAGTACCTATCAAAGATCAAAACCACCTGTAGAGCAGGGGTAGAACTCGTGAGTTGTGACACTCAGTATGTAAAGATCATATAAAAAGGAATAATAATCAGGAGTTATGAAGTGAGTAGACCAAACCTTTCTTTTCAGACTTTCATTTTCAGGAACAGTAACAGGCAAGTCAGTTACACCTACTCTCTTGGTGTACAGTGAATCAGATCCAGTTCATTATACTTCTCAATATCATCTTTTAATTCAATCAGTAATGAGCAGTTATAATTCATGAAGATTCCAGTGATCCGGTGCCAGGATGGCTAGCTAGGCCATGAAGTCAACCCTAGACTCATCCAATAAACAGGAGGGCATAAAACCCTAACAGGAGGACATGAGGTCCTAACAGGAGGACATGAAGTCCTAACAGGAGGGGTGTACCCCTAATCAGGAGGGACAAGTCCCTAAACA
>LTAE01003422.1:4211-39015 GCA_001647135.1 Pontederia paniculata
ATATATATATATATATATATATATATATATATATATATATATATTTATGCAAAAGAAGTAAAAAAGAACTTTAATTTTATTAATTGAATTATGCATTTAAAACTCATCTTATTTATAGAGTCTAAATAGACTTAGTATAAATAGAATCAATAAATACAATTCAAATAAATTTAGGAAATCCAAATTGGATTATGGTGGGATTGATAAATCTAATCTGAAAAAAAAGATAAAAAGTAAAAAGTTAAAATTCTATTCCCAATTCATGTCAAATTGTAGTTGCCGTAGAAATTCTCTTCATTTATATTCTGGTTTTTGTGTTAATGTTGACATTAAAAAATTAAGTTAAATAATTTATAGTGCAATTTTATAATGTATGCATTGATCATGAGCTCAACATTAAAAGCATGTGAGCCAACCAAACTTGGTTCCCGGGTTGAGAGACCAAGAACTAGTAGCCTCGAGTTCGAGCCCTCGAGACGCCAAATTTGGTCAGAGGAATACCGTCCTGCTCTTGTCCTCGACTCCGAATTAATCAGGTGCTAATAACCCCGGAGATCGGAGGCTCCGCAGGGATAATCCAAAAAAAAAACCTGTGAGCCACAAGGACATCACTCGATCCGTACCATTATTAGTCCACTACACATTTCTTTTTTAAAAAATAAAATGTTCATTAATTCATTATAAAAGAATTTCTACCTAGAAGATTATTATTTTTTATTAATCCAATTCGAGACTAATAAAATATTCCAAAATTTAACTTATTATTGAACCGATCTATTTGCTATTTTTGTGGGTAAAAGTTGGTGAAGTCATTCATTTGAGATATTGTACCTTATTTGTCACTTAAATAAACTATTTTGGTTGATTTATTGGTCCTCATTTTGTCCTGAAACATGGCATGAGAATGTAGACGTCAAGGCCTCGCCATGTTTATACATCTGTTCGTCCTCCCATGTGTTTCTCTTTCACATGTGTGCTCGTGTGCATTGATTATTAGGAGGTCTATTGGGGTAGTATAAGAAAATGAATAAAAATAAATAAATTGTGAGATTCAAAATTGAAATATCTTAATTTTCGAAAATGAGCCAATGATTCTAGACATCCAAACGGACAAAACAATTTTTTTTCTTTCTTAGGAACGAAAATAATAAAATGGATATTTTCCAACGAAAGAGAAGGTATCCAAACAGACCCTTAGAACTAAATTTTTCAGTTAAAAAAAGGAGCTAGACTCAAATTTACAAGCAAAGAAAAATAAATTAGAAAAAAACATATAAATGTCACTAATAAGAAATATTAGCGTGCAAACACAAATTGTATATGCTCCGTGCATGCACACACTACGAGCTTTTGAATTAGTATCACTTTCAATCTAATGATCCAAAACACAGACACTTCGAATCGTTGGATTAAAATAATGCTGATCCAAAGGTTCAGAACGTGTGCATGTACGATGCATACATAATTTGTGTATGCACGCTAATGTTTCTCATTTTTGTATATATTCTTTTAACTTTAGTGAATTTGGGATTGTACCCAAACCCAAAGTAGCAATACATAGTATTTGTAGCATCCACAACATTTTCCATGGCTACCCTATTTAGCTTGTATTACATATGGTATTTAAGATAACTTGCCATTTGATTTGCCGTCATCTTGATAATTTTGTTCTGCTCTCCTTATTGTGCTATCGGTATAGATGACTGATCATAAATGTTTCTATTAATTTCCTCATGATATGAAGAATGGAATGCACAATCTCATTACTCATGATTGATTTGAGAGCCTAACTCTAGGCACAATTCAAATACGAAAACACGAGTTGGCTCATATGATAGTGCGATTTGAACTTAAACAAGGGACCTAATAATTTTGAAAAACCCTACATAAATACATCTTTATGAGAGATGTTTTGGAGAACAAAAAGAGAAATAGAACTAGACTTACAATCCAAGCGATTAAGATCAACTCCACAAATATATCTTGCTCTCTCAATAAAATTTGTGACGACACACACGAGTAGTGAATTCAAATCAAGAAAGATGACGAGGAAAACCAATTAGCACTTCGATTTGATGAAGTATATATCTGAAAAAGGCCTCAAGAACCATAATGTTGGTAACTCTTCACCCAAAAATAAATAAATAATAATGCTGGTATCAAACTAGGCAACTAACATCAAGTGTGCAGCAGATTCTGTTGTACAGAAGTCTAAGTGGCCCTATGCAACAAATTTGATCGAGTAGGAGCTCCTTGGCCCATCATTTCCTCCTGAGCTTTTTAAAGTTCTTCAGGACCTGGCAATAGATTTCAGGTGAGTCGATGAATGAAAAACTAATTAGAATGAAGATGTTCTAGCTTGTTTACTTAGCATGTATTTCTCTTTAATGTGTTAGAAAGATATTATGAGGAAAATAAGCACAACATATGGTGCTCAATCTTGGTTGACCAGTTATTGTACTTGTACCCTTTTTCTTCGAGAGGTGTTGTATGTGTACTTGCTTTCCAATCATGCACACGATTAAACATATTAAAAAAAAGAAAAAGACGTGAACATTTAGAACGATTGGATGATGATATGACAGGTATAATTATAGACTAGATGTGTGTTGTGTTTCAGAAGTACATTTAAAACAAATAATTCCAAGCTTTTTTTTCCTGAATATAAGATCAACACCATTGGTGATTTTTAAATTCTAAAAGAAGGTCTATATCTCAATTTTCAGGCTGCACTAGGAAACACAAGGTTACAACATAATTCAACACCCTAATCTTATTTCTGAGTTATGATGACATAAATACAAGAGGATCTTGATTTTCTTGAAAGACCAACAATATTGAAAAGTTCTGCATGGAAAATGATAGAAACTGTATAGTGTAATAACTGACATCACTTGAGACTGTTTTTTTTAGCATCTCAACTTAAGTTTATCTCAGCCATTAGGGTCAATGGCTTCTACACCATCTTTTTCTTACTGTCCGGATTTGAGAAAATTTGCTTCATTGCATACTTATAGAGTTTGAGGTGAAAAAAATGTAGAAGTTCATGAATGAGATATTTGGAAGTATAGTGTTACCTATCATTTTTGGAAAAACAAACATCACTAACACCATGAAGCCTATCATTAACCCCATGGGACTTTTAACAAGTGACATTATGGAAAATGGTTCCCTTACCTGCAAATTAAATGTGAAGAATGCCAGAGTAATATATCAGCATATGAATGGTTTATTTTCTAATGTACTCACTTCATAATAGTGTTCTTCTTTTAAAGGTTCCAGAATCAGCTCATGCAGATGCCTCCTAGTTTCAATCAATGCTGCCTGGATCTTACCAGGGTTCCTTCCACTGATATCTACACGAACCTGAGACTAATAAGCAGAAACTGAAAATATGTTTTATATTTCCATCAATTATGATTGATAATTCGGACAGGAAAGCTTACGGGTGAAAAGAAATAACCTAGAACTGCTACTTTGATGAGATGAGTGCCTGCAGAGACATTGTCACTTTTAGGAATATGAGTCAAAGAATTGAAAAGCAACACCTATTTCTTACAATCGTAAGCCACTTGATGAAGATGAACACTCTGGAAGAGTTTTTACCTTTTGTATTGATAATTATAAAATTTTGGAGAAAAGACTCATAGTTTTTCAGCAGGTCATAATGATTTTTTTCTAGTGAAAGAAAGAAAAAGAGGAAACAGGAACATATGACTAGAAGACTCAAATTACACACTAATCTGAAAAAAAGTATCCACTGTCATAATCTTGTTAGGTCAAAGTTGATCTTTATGCTTGCCAATAGATAGTAGGGATCAATATGTGAATTCTCTCGTGCACCCCTTTATTTTTGCTTTAATTTCAGAAGTATTAGGTCTATGGGCCTCCCTTGTGACCAAAAAGAAGTTTATATCTTGTAAATATAAATAGGCAATGATAACACAATTTAATAAGCACATAAAAGAGGATTCAGTTTAGCTATATCTAGCTTCAATAAATTATCAAATGGAAGGAACTAGAAACAAATTAACTGGCATCATATAAGTAAAGTATAAAACAACAAATTTCTTTAGGATACAACGAAAAATAACTATCTGTCCTTACAAATGTGACCTTTTGACCACAATTAAGTATGACCTTGTTGGTAGGACATTTTGCAGAGAGAATAGCTCCTTTAGATGTGCCTACCAAATGAAACTCACTTAGTAATACCAATTGCACAAATAATAAAAATGTAGAATATAATTTTATTTCCATTGCGGACAAAGAAATGTTGAGCATTTGAAATTTTCACCCCAATAGAACTCACAGAAAAAAAATACTAAAAAAAATCACCACAATTTCTGATTAATACAACCTTACCAGTTAATGTGGATAGATTACCTCTACGAAACACGCCCCTTAGCTCTCAAACATCAAACCCTAACAATTCCTGCATAACCTTACAATGTCACAATAATACACAGTGGTCAACCTCTAACCTTACTGAGTTACCTCAGGCCATGAGGGATCTAACCAAAATTGAGCACAATTCCTGATTAATACAACATTACTCGGTTACGCGGATAGATTACCTGTAGAAAAACACCTCCTTAGCTCTCAAACATCAAACCCGAACAATTCCTGCACAACCTTACAATGTCACAGTAATAATACACTGTGGTCAACCTCTAACCTTACTGAGTTGCCTCCGGCCATGAGGTATCTAATCAAAATTGAGCACAAAGTAAAATCATACGAAAATTACACATAATAATTGCTTACCTTCCAATTTCACGCGACATCTGATCGTGTGCCAATCATCGGAGCTATGAATAATCCAAAGGAAATCAGAGAAAGAAAAAAGATAGGTGGAATGAGATAGAAATTAATAAAATGATGGAGCGGAACCTGGCGGCAGTAAACGCGAGAGCGGATGGTGGAGGACGTGAGAGAAGGAACATGAGGAGGAGGAGGAGGAGGAGGCGGACGGCGACGAGGTGGCGGCAGCCGTCGCCGCCGGCGATCTCTCCATTTTTTTTTTCGGCGATTTTGAATTGAAGTGTGTACTTTCTTCGGTGTAGAGTATGTATCGGTGGCCGAGACGGCGGCGTTACGTTACGGAGTTCATAACGGTATTTTTCTTCTTTTTTAACGTTTTTCAAATGAAATGATGAGGGACAAGAACAGCCCTTGAGCCCAATAATTAGAACTTAAAATTTATGTGGGCTTTATTCGAGTGGATTTAAACTAATAGCAGCCCATAAAAATAAATTCGTTAAATATATATAAAAAATAAATTTGTTTTAAATTTGTCTGATTTTTAATATAATAAATTATATGTAAGTTCTTTTCTTAAAAGAATTACGATATACATGGTTGTTTAATATATGCAGTCGAAATTTAATTTTGTTTGATTAAAAAATAAAATAAAATGGGCGTAGAATACTCTCGCACCACATGGGATTAATCTGATAAGAGCGACTTTTAATTTGGACTATCACTATTAAATTATTTTTTTGTTTAACCGACATATTTTTCTATCCTTAAGGTATAAGAATTAAGTTTTCTCGGATTCAAAATTAAGCTCAAATTATTTTTTCCTATTTTGTATAATATTATTTGTTTGTAATTATTGGAGTACATTAAAATGTAACTAAGATAAAATGAAGATACAAATCAAAAGAAATAATTATAAAAAACGAAATGATATTTAAAAAAAATCATCAATATTTTAGGAATCATACATAAACTAAATGCCCTCATAATAACATGATTGACTTTTAAACAATAAATTGATAACTTTTATTCGAGCAGGCGCCCAAATTACTTTAGCTAAAGAATATCCCCAGTTTCAAACCTTAGACCAATTTGAAAGAAAATAAAGTTATAAAATATTTAATGGAAAATAAACTAATAAAAATTAATATGCTGAGCCAAAATTTTAATCAACATCTTTTTTAACAAAACTTTTATATACAATCAAATTTCAAGCATATTAAGAAAGTTAATAATTATAATAAATATTTTAGCAACCAGTTTAGGAATTATGCTAAAAAATGAATAACAAAGAGAAAGAAAGAAAATTATTGAAATAAAATATTAATTTAAAATAGCATTGCTAACTAAAGTTATTTGAAATAAATCTTAAAGGGTAAAATAATAGTGAAATGAAACATTTATTGCCATATTTGTAGAATAATATGTTTTAAAATTAAAAAAAGTTAATAAAACAAAAGAGTATTTGATAATTAATGAATAATAAAAATATTATTTATTTAATTAGGTAACGTCAAACTACTTATTTTTTATCGTAAGATATTAAATTTATGATGAACATACGATCTTATCTCTTAAAGAATCTATTATAAATTATTAAATCTATAATATATCTCATATTATTTACGATTGATTATTAAATCCATAATTAAAATCAAACAACTAGATAATAAAAAAATATTTTTCAAGAATAAAAAATAAAGTTAATTATAAAAAAAATTACATAATATCTATAACTAAAATCAAACATCGAAATAACAAAAGTTAGTTTTATTTTAATCATTAATCACTTGCATAGCAATTCAAACTTTGATCATATTATGAAAATTCATTTATAAAATTTTTTTACGCCTATCCAAATTGTAAAAAGATAATTCTATAAATACAAATCAATTTTTAATATAATTTCTTACATTTCAAAAT
This sequence comes from Pontederia paniculata, assembly GCA_001647135.1. Lineage (NCBI taxonomy): Eukaryota > Viridiplantae > Streptophyta > Magnoliopsida > Commelinales > Pontederiaceae > Pontederia > Pontederia paniculata. Next base: position 10,896 of record LTAE01003422.1, read on the forward strand.
CCTAATTAACATCAAATAAGAGTTTTTGCGACTTCGTGAATACGATATATCGCCGGATTTGAGTAATAAAAAAAAAATAAAACTATTTCAAGGCCGATTCCACAATAACTCTCCGCTCGCCGTCTCGCCGCCGCCGCCGCCGTCGCCACCGCCACCGCCACCGCCAGTCGCCTCCTCCAACGTGCAGGAACTCCCCCCGGCTGGAACGCCCACTATTCGCCGCGCCGCCCAGCCCTACCCGCCCGGCACTCAACCATGGTGTCACAATCTTCATCAGCATCGGAGTCGTCGGATTCCCGCCCTCGTCGGCGTAGCGGTAGCTCCTCCCGCAGGCGGAAGAGCGACCACGAGAGCAGCAGCCGCCACAAGCGCAGTGGGAGGAGTCGCAGCCGCCGTCACTTTGATGATGACACCGGAGGGTCCTCGGGTTCCGGCTCCGATGACCGGCGCGAAAGGGGGAAGAAGAAGCACTCGTCTAGGGACATTACCGAGGAGGAAATCGTAGAGTACATGGCCAAGAAGGCTCAAAAGAAGGTATTTTCTTCTCTCTGAGTACTGGAATTGCGGTTAGATTAGGGTTTCAGTTTTCTCTTTGAAAAGGGATCTCCGTTGTTATGGCTTTCTTTAATTAACTTTTACTTCACTTTAGGCTGCGAAGGTTGCGAAGAAGCTGAAAGCCAATGCTGTATCTGGCTACTCGAATGATTCCAATCCCTTCGGCGATTCAAACCTTACCGAGAAGTAAATTAATCAATGCTCATGCCTTTCTTAGCTAACTGATATGAATATTTGATTTTGGCGTTTTCATGTTAGAAAATTCGCAGTTGCATCATTCTTGGTATTCATGATATTTTGAGTCTAGTTGTTTTTTCCCTCCTGTGAACAACCTAATTGCACTTCGGCATCTGGGAACTTAGTGAATGATATGAATTAGGCTCAATACATTATGTTTTGGTCTCCGGCCAGAATTCGCCCACCAGAAAGTGTTACCATTGAATGAATATGAGTTATTGGCAATGTACTAAAACAAATATGTACGGAGTTATGCTTGCCTGATTTCAAGCTCATTCTAGGGCACACACAATTTTTTGTAGGAAGAACAGTAATGATCTGAACACATAATATCAGTGAGCTTTCAGGACTCAGATGACTTTGGATGTTCAATTTCTGATAATTTTTATTTATAAGTGCATCGGCATGCCTCTTCATCAAACAGCTTCTTTCATCTTAATATATCTTTTGCCGTTCATCCAAGGTATTTTTTTCTGTTTAGATATGTTTTGTTGTTCATATGTAAATTCAGCTTAGCATTTTTTCAGTTTTGTATGGAGGAAAAAGATAGAGCGTGATGTATCACAAGGGAAAAAATTGGATATCTCAGTGAAATCCGAAAAGAAGAGACAGCGAGAAAGAATGGTACGTGCTTTTCGGCCCCACGACTGGTTTTAATTTCTTCCGGATTAGTTTTTTGGATATATTAACCTCCCATAAACTTAACTTGTAATGAGCTGTTTGCTATGTGAGTTTAATGGATATGATACCATTTTTCTGACATTACATAATTCCTTGTTGGATCTCGAGAAGTTTTATTGTAGCTGGGAATGATTATGTTCCTGGAATTAGCATTAGAGTTGCATCCATGCCTTCGGCTTGTATTGAAAACTCTCTTTCAAGTCATGAGGTTCTTTCTATGCTCATGTTGAAACCTTTCTCCTGATGCAGGCGGAGATCGAAAAAGTTAAGAAAAGGAGAGAAGAAAGAGCCATTGAGAAGGCACAACATGAGGAGGAGATGGTAGGTCATGACTGTCAAGTTTTCCAGTCATACAATGTTCATAATTGATATGCCATTGGTTATGCTTCACCATAATCTATTGTGCCTGTACATCTTGCAATTCAGGTAATTCATCCTACTTCATTGTATTTTCAGGCAATGCTAGCTAGGGAGCGTGCCAGGGCTGAGTTTCATGACTGGGAAAAGAAAGAAGAAGAGGTAGGAAGAACTTGACCACCAAGTTATCATTTTCTGTGTAACAAGATTGTTTTTGTCTTCAGCAAGTTAGCCATAATTAAACTTTCTAATTATCTTGTTGTCAGTTTCACTTTGAACAAAGCAAAGTCAGATCTGAGATTAGACTGCGAGAAGGACGTACAAGGCCTATTGATGTGCTCTCAAATAACTTAAATGGGTCAGAAGAGTTCGATGTGGAGTTAAATGAACCTTATATGGTATTTAAGGTAAAAAGATTCCATCTTCTCATGTAGATGCAAAGAGTTCTATCTGTTTTTATCAATAGCTGTATGCTGAATATTTAGAGCTTTGTTCATTCATTTATGTAGTACATTCAAAAGCTGTATGCTAAATATTTTATTCTAATGTAATGGGCATACAGGGTTTGGCAGTAAAGGAATTGGAAGAGCTAAGGGATGATATCAAAATGCATCTTGATTTAGACAGAGCTACTCAGACACACATTGATTATTGGGAGGTAAGTATAGTTGGTGTAGCTAACACATTCTTGTATTTTGTTTTGACTACTGTTTCTGCATTCAAGGTATTTTCTTTTCATTTCCTTAAAGAGACATCAAGGTAAATGGGTGGATGTATGCAATATTGAATGATTGACATGTTTTATCCAAAACTGAATTACAAAGGAGCAGGACTTTTTTTTTTTTTGGTGACAAGAAAGGTTGGTTACCAAGAGTGACCGTCCACTTTATTGAAATGAAGATGTTTTTACGTATACATGTTACAAGCAAATAAATGATTAATTACTCATCCACTCGTCCACTGATCTCTCAACTGTAGCTACATTATTCTCGACATATATTGTTTCCCCTCGAAATATGCATCCATTACGTTGAAGCCATATAGTCCATAGAAACGCGAAAGGTTTCACTCACCTCCTCGGAATATAAACTCTTATGGATGTTTTCGCCTCCCCACCCCCAAACCCCAGGCCTGAAAGAATTCCGAAAGCTCGTCGTCGATTGAGTGCTACCACACCTCTATAGCCAACAAGCAATAGCAATTAAAAATAGGTGATCAATGTTCTCTGACATATCGCTGAACAAGCATGTCATAGCAGACACTTGCGCCCATATTGGTAGGCGGGTTTCTTATAAATAGCCACATTAAGATTTTCAGCCGTTGCAGAATCAGTAGCTTCCAAATCGTGTATAATCAAATCTCAGATCATCATCCAATCAGAATTTAAACACTTGACATAAAACTGAACCAACCACCATATCGAATGAATCTTGGCAAGAAGAATCAGGCATTTTGCCTTCGTGCCTTCTCATTAATAAGAGGAGATCCTCCATTCGCTGATCATAAAGGTTAGAGGTAAATTCTGAAGTCCAGATTCCGTTAGACAGCACAACCCGACCTTGACAACCACAGAAAATTTCTCCGGAATGGTAGCTTTTTATTTGGGGAACTGCATGGGCAGGACTAATTATGATGCAAGTTTCAGTTAAATATTTTAGTTTGTAGGGAAGAAGGATGCTTGCAGTAGTGCAAATATTAAACCTGTTTATATCTTCTTTTTCTGTGTGATCGTATGATGTGGTGCTGAAATGGCCTTTCTTCTCTGCTTTTAGTTCTGTAATATTTTAATCTTCTATGAGAAACTTTTACTGTTGTGACGAATATAGCATAGGATTGATGGTCAAACAGTTTTCGAATTGATAATTATTACTATGTTATATGTTATTAAGCACTAGAATGTATAGTCACAAGGGAAAGACACATCTATTTGCTACACGAAGAAAGGGAGTGGTACATTTTCATTATAATGCCAACTGAGGCATGAGAATTATTTTATTTTGGATTAAATTCATTTTGTTTAATTTGTCTTTGATAATAACATAATTATATATTCTGAACAGGCTTTGATGGTAATTTGTAACTGGGAATTGGCTGATGCTAGAAAAAGAGATGCTTTAGATCGGGCTAGGGTACGTGGTGAGGAACCACCTGCAGAAGTCCTTGCAGAAGAAAGAGGGTTGCATTCAAGCATTGAGACTGATGTGAAGAATCTCTTGGAAGGTAAAAAGTACCATGAGCTAGAGGCAATGCAACAGAAGATTGAGTTACAAATGAGCTCGGGTACCGCCAAAGTCGTTGAATACTGGGAAGCCATCTTGAAGCGCCTTCATATCTACAAGGCAAAGGTATGGAATTTCAGCTGGAACTTAAGAATAAAGAAAAAAACAAAGTAAACTATTCTCTTCTTTGTGGTACCTATATGTGGCATAAACTTCCGTTACTTCCCTCAAAAAAGTATATGGTGTAATTTTAAAGTTTGTTTAGAACAATAAACTTTAAATAAGGTTATGGATCATGCTATAGTGGAATATGATATTCAATGAACTTAGGCATTAACTTTTGATTTATTATTATGTCACTTCATTGTAGAAATAATTTGTTTTTTCCATGAAGTAAAGGGGACTTTTAAAAGTTATTGTCTTTCTTGGGCAACTTTCTCATTTGCCTCTCTCCTTTTCCTTTTTCCTTAGCTCTGTAGCTCTTGCTGTTCGTTGAATTGGTTCATATTATCTTACGAATCTGACAACTTTGGCATTTATATTGAGTCATTGACCATGTTTACATGGTACAAACTTGCTTCACAATATGCAAATGTTCATTCCCTTTGATCATTACAGTCACAAAGCTTTTGTGTTCAAGAATTTTGCATGAGCACAAGTCTTCCAGATTTCGGATCGACACAAACACAGTTTTCTTTTTGATGTTTGTAATTTTTGGTAAAAAAATTTTATGCCTTAGGTTAATTTTGATGGCATCACAACTTTAGCTGTCTTTAAAGTGCTAGTCTGAGACAAAGCTGAATCACTGATTGTTCACTTACCTATTAATTTACTACAAATGCAGGCCTGCCTGAAAGAGATTCATGCGTCTTTATTGAGAAAACATCTGCAGCGTTTAGAACATCCTGTGGAGACTGAGCATGTTGTTGAAACATATGATGAAGTTGCATCTGTTGAGGAAGATGACATGCACGACATTGAGGGTATATTTTGTCTTCTTGAAATTGTTCATTTTGCATCTTATGTTTATTATTGTTCGTATATGATTTTATTTGATGTGTTTCTATTCTAATAGATGCCAATCCATATTCTCCTGAACTAACAATCGAGGAACCAAGATATGAGATGGAGCAAGAAGAAGGCTCCTTTTCACCTCAGCTTTTGCATGGTGATGAAGCTGACGAGGCAATCGATCCTGAAGAGGATAGAGCTGAGCTGGTAAACTATCTATTTTATCCTGAGTCAGATTTGTCATGCTTCTTATTTTAATTTTGCCAATTTTAATCAGTCGAAGTCAGTTAATTGTAACCAGCACTTGGGAAAAGAGAAAATGAAGGGTATTGTATAATCTGTGCTAAGAACCTTTGCTCTTGAGTTTCATAAACAATTAAATAAGATATATGAATTATGTTCTGGCGCATAAGTTTATCATTCTCAGTGGTCATGGTCGAGTCATGTTTTTTGTTCCAGATATTTCGTTGGAGAATATGCATGTATATACATATATATTTCTTGTTGGTTATATACTTATATGCGTGTTAAGAAGAAGAATATGCTTCCCTTAAGAAAGGAAACAAAGAAGGATATGCTATCTTCTGAGCCTAGAAATAGGATGCACTGAGCCAGTTTTATGAACAAACTGTGGAATTCAGGAACTTTTTTTAATTTTATTTGAGAGGTTCAAAATCCTTTTTGGGAGTGAAGGATTAGTTGGTCATGTTCGTTCTTGTAAATGAGTCTCTTTGTGAATGCCTTAAATGCATTTGAATATGTCCAATTCTATGCTAGTCCCTTCACATATAAGAGAGTGCTAGAAGAAAACAGTGCAAGTGTTCATTTTATTTGCTTAAACTCCATGGAGAGCAACCTCACTCACCTTACCTTTTTCATACAGCAGATATCTATACCTAATATTAGTTGTGCTAGATTGTTGTGATGTTTGCTTCATCATGATAATTCCCCCTCTGATTTTTTCTGATGTTAATGGCTTGTTAGAGTTATTTTAATGTATCCCCCAAAAAAGTTACTTTAATGTATGCTCAATGTATTCTTCTTTACAGGAAAGAAGGCGTGAAGCTGTATTAGTCGAGCAGCAAAGAAGGATTCAAGAAGCAATGACCGTGACAGTGACGGCGCCTGAAGATAACTTGGAGCTCAAAGCAATGAGAGCAATGGGAGCTATGGAAGAAGGCGATGCAATGTTCGGTGCTGGTGCTGAAGTAAACTTGGATTCACAGGTCTTATCTTTATTGTATTTTGCATGAACTACTTTTTACGGCTATTGGTGGTGTTTCTGATATTTAGATAGACTTCACATCCTGATTTCCAAGGGTTTGCTTTATTTCCAGTCATATGAAGATGGTCTTCTTTGGCAGTAGTTCATTCATATGTATGTTTGAGAGTGTACCTCATTGAAATCTGAAATTAAGGTTCATATTGCAATTCTGCAGGCATACTGGTGGCATGACAAATACCGGCCGAGAAAACCGAAATATTTCAACCGGGTCCACACTGGATATGAGTGGAACAAATATAATCAAACCCACTATGATCATGATAATCCTCCGCCAAAGATCGTACAAGGATACAAATTTAACATTTTTTATCCTGATCTCGTTGATAAATCAAAAGCACCTGTCTTCACAATTGAAAAGGATGGGAGCAATGGTGAAACATGCATAATAAGATTTCATGCAGGGCCGCCTTATGAAGATATTGTAAGTATTCATTATCCCATCTTTTTCCTGTTCTTTTTTGGGGGATGTATTGTGTTTTTCTTACACTGTTTCATTCATATCAGGCATTCCGGATTGTAAATAAGGAATGGGAGTATTCTCACAAGAAAGGTTACAAATGCACATTTGAACGTGGGATCCTGCATGTTTACTTCAACTTCAAACGATATCGCTACCGGAGGTAACACACACAAAATAATGGAAGGGAGGGCCAATGATGCAAAGACAAGTGAATGTGGTACTCTGGCGTCCATAATTGCATGGTGATCGAAACTAAATAAGTGACGCCAAATGTATGTTTTCCAAATATTTTTTTTCCAACAGAGGGAGAGGGGTTAACTTATCTTTTGAGCGCGAATTGTAAGTTTATGATAGTTAAACACTTAGAATGACTATCACCGGGATTTCCAAACCATGCTTCGACATGTCTCCGTCAGCAAGTCTTAGACTTGCTCGGCAGCTGTTTGTAGCTTTGAATCTTTGTATAGTTCATTGTGTAGTGCCGTATTACAAGGGTCTAGGCCCTGATGGAGAACTAAGTTCTGTGAAAATTCCACATCATGGGACATTTTTATGCTCCAAACCTGTTCTCCAGTTGATTCAGACATGTATTAGATAAAAAAAAACAAGAGCAGGAACATGTACCTGCTGGAGGATTGATTGCCGGGACTCGTTCACCCGCAGATTAAGAAAAATGTATTTTTTGCCTGGAACTCCATAAAATTTGTTAATCAACTTTGGATTGATGAAGAATGAGTTTTAGATCGTGATTTCGCTTGTGGAAACTCTCAACTCTAATTCTTTTATCCAAAAAGTTTTTAACTTTAAATTTTTGACTTGAGCATAAAATCTCAAATTTCATATCTGGAAAATAAGATATCTATTTGTTCTCGAGGGCACTTTTATAATGTATCAATTATATATGCGCTTATCAAATTGTATATAATTATCATATATCAACTGTTCTTGAGGAAAAGAGATGAATATATGCCTCCTTGGTAATATATTATTATATTTATATGTGATTATCACTTTTATGAGATTCTAGCTAGTTATATATAACAAAATTCAGAAGGGGTTAAAGTTGTTAAGACCGGACCGAACAATGATCCAAAAAAGTCTTCGGTTCAGGTCCGACCGATCGAACTTATCGAACCGTTCGGTCGGATCAAATAGTAATAAAATAATATTTAATAAAATCTATTAATTCAAACTACTTACTAACATGTATTAATAAATTTTAACCAGAATCATGATAATAAAATATGATTAAAATTAAGTTATTTATAACTAAATTCAATTTATTATATTTTTTATTATTACTTTTAAGATTTTTATTATATGATTGTTGTTGGAATTTAATATTATGATGATATCTAATAAGATTTTTAATACAATATATTCATGAATTATATTATATTAAATAATATAATTAATATAATATTACTAACTCAAATTACTTATAATTAATATAATATATTCATGCATAATATATTCTTCATTTGAACAAAAGAAGAAGAATTTAATGAATGTGTAAATCAAATTTTGACTTATATGTGTCAATCAAGTATCTATGACTGGTATTAGATCTAATACAAGTCATTTATTTTCTAAATCAAAAAGTTAGTTTTATTTTTGGATGAAAAAATTAACTACTTATATTAGATCTAATCCTAACCATAAGATGCATTGATTAAATAAAATAAGTCAACAACTTTTAAAAAATAAGTAGGATCCCTAACTTATAAGATGTGCTGACAACATATAAATCCGAAGTTGTTTTACAAACACTTAGATTCTTCACAACTAACCCATAAGTAGAGTGAAAGCACCTCTATGGGCCTGTTTGGCTTAGCTGATAAAAAATATCTGATAAACACTAATGCTGATAAGCAATTTAAGTGTTGATACTTATTTTAAAATATAAGTAGTTAAGTGCTGATAATATCAATAAGTAGTTATAATGTTTGTTAAAATAAATATTGACTAATATATCCTTAAAGTTATATGATAACAATATTAAAAGATATGGATAAAAGAGTAATATAGTTGGTTAAAATTAATAAGTCAACAACTTTAAAAATAAGCAGGGGGGACCCTGCTTATTTTTTTTCAACTTATAAGTAATTATCTAACAACTAATAATATCAATAAGTAGTTATAATGTTTGTTAAAATAAATATTGACTAATATACCTTAAAGTTATATGATAACAATATTAAAAGATATGGATAAAAGAGTAATATAGTTGGTTAAAATTAATAAGTCAACAACTTTAAAAATAAGCAGGGGGACCTTGCTTATTTTTTTTCAACTTATAAGTAATTATCTAACAACTTATAAGTAAATATTTTTAGTTACCAAACATGGAGATATTCTAAAAATTACTTATAAGTAGTTTTAACCTACTTATAAGCTTAGCCAAACATGCCCTATATATTCTTTATCTTCATCAAACAAAGTTGTTAGGCTAATCCTGAAAATGATTTAGTATTATTTATCATTTATGAAAAAATGCTTAATAATTTTTAATTTCAATTGAATGTAAAACATGACTTAGAAAGAAAGCACCTTTTGACATTTCCGATTTCAAATTTTAATTATTTTACAAAGGTTGACATTCAAAGTGCTGGCAAAGATCTTATGCACCATTCATGGCGATGCAAAATTTCACAACTTCAAGTGTAACATAACTAAGGTCTCACAATAAGTAAAGTCGATAATAAGTAACCAACGAGAGTCGACTCGGATGATAACAAGGTTTGAGCCTCAGTAACATTGAATTCGAGCTCCCGCACTAATATTTCTTGAGAGAAACTCTCTATTCTCTCGAGCTGGATTAGTTATAAAGCTAGCACCTCAGAGCATGTGGAGATTGCACTGATAGCTGCTATTGTTTAGTTCAGGCCCTGCTCTACAGAAAGACGAAGTAGATACTATGTCTAGAATGTTCTTGTTTATTAAACCAGACTTTCATTTGTAGTGAACATGACCTATGTGTACATATTATCTGAGCAAGTCTGTTCAATTTTGAGGTGCAAAATTGTTAATGGATAACCACATCATACTTGTGTTCTTTTAATATTTTTTTCATGGATGACATTATACTGAGCAAGCCCTTGTGTAGCATTTTCATTCTAGCTTTGCCGACATTCACAACCTACTCTGAAGCAGCCCTCTACGGTAATTCAAATGTCATTGCATGTGGAAAGTTAGTGCAGCATTGAGAACAATAATTACATTGCCAGGATTGCCAGCATACAAGCAACACTGGAAGGTTCCCCCAACGTTAATTTGTTTGATCATATGCAACTTATCAGTTTTTATGAGACATCGAAATGCCTACTTTACTCCAAAAGAAGGCATGGGAAGTTTTCAGAGAACTGTAACTTCTCCCTTCTGAATCAAAGAAACAAGTTATTTTTGTTTTTTGAGAAGGAAGAAACAAGTTATTTAACTTCCTAATTTCAACTTTTTTTTCTCTTGACCTCGGGATCTAATGTCGTTCATTTTGTTAATATTTCGTGTTTATGCGCATAGATCTTATAGCAATGCTCTCGGAACAGAGTGCACAATGAATGTTCCCGCATCCACGGTTTTCGTTATCGATAATCATAATGCTCAAACTTATTGCAACTGTGCATGCATAAAGCTGATTTCAGGTAACAATCTGAACAGTGTGCAAAAATGGAATACGTGATATCTTGTTTAGACACACTTCATCCTTTGTGATGATCAAGCTTGTTGTGTATTCCTTTTTGCTGGCTTTTACTTGATACCCATCGCAATCACCCAGTATGAAGTAATCTGCACAATGTGCACGGAAAGAAACCAAGACAGGTTTCATTATTTCATGTTATTTCTTCACAGGTATGAAGTATCCAATGTTCCTAACACAAACCTGTTTACAGACTGCATGTTTTCTCTGTTTCAAACGTATGTGATAATTTACACTCAGCATAAGCTCCGAGACTCGGAAAGGAAAAGAAAAATCGAAAACTAAAGATACAAAGAGCAAGCTATTTGACTTCATATACTCTGAGCCCGGGAAGTTCTAATGCCCCAGTTTTAGATCTTGAATCGGTTATTTCGCAGCCAATCTTCTCCTGGGGGGGCATATGAGAGGACTTAAACCTTCAAGAAATGAGAAATCAACTGAAATTTGTCATTGATCCCGGTATATCGGTTGTGCAGTCCACCTAAGGTGCAAATTGATCGTGCCAGACTTGGCCCCTTCCAAAGGGAAGCTGTCTGTGAATTCCCCTTCTGTGATAACCCTTGTTAGTGTCATGATGCACCTCCCCATGTAGTCCTAGAAGTCAAATTAGAAACATATACTATAAATCAACATTGCTTCAGAAATGACTATTTGGCTTAGGAGAAATATATGTAAAATAACATGAGAGTTATCTGATCCTACTGAAAGAGATGTGTTTTTCTGAATCTATTACTTTACCAAATCCATATGAGGAAGCATATTTCTTTTGAAATACCATAGGAAGTTATGCATAAATTTAAAGCTTCTTTTTTTACTTTCTTAAAACAGTTTTGCCTATGAAATGCAAAAGAACAAACCGAACGAATTGCTGAATGAAGAGTTAAACAAGATAACCAGTTTTAGATAGCTCTAACGGAGCTACGATTTCCGAAAAACTAACAAATTCCAGAGACTAACCTTTCCAAACGTATCATGATCCCAAACCTCCAAAATAAGCATATCATGCAGGCCATCTTCCACTACAAAGTCAAAAGTCTGATTCCAGGTTGGGTTTAAACTTTCATTTACTACCTGTATAGGAACACATTTTACTATACTTTCAAGAACAATAAATTGTCAATATGCATAAAGGACGCCAGATTACCCTTGTTTTGCTCTTTGTTCCTGTTTTCTTCATGCTAAGTACAACATATGGGTCTGCCTTCCCCATAACATCCATTGCAGGCAAGTCGTCTGCAGAGAGAACTGTAACAGAAAGAACTCCTCTGACAATTACATCTTTTTTCCTAGTAGTTGTCGTCAAATCCATGTTATCTACCCCATCTGTCCCAACCTTTAAAGCTTTTTCCAAGGATGTCATTGAGAACTTCTGATTGGAAAAAGGATTCGAAAATTCATTCTCCCTGCCGAAAGGAACATATAGAAGCTCCAGATGCACCTGGTAAAATAAAAATGATGTTGCAGTATGAAAGCCAAATTAGTTACATATACTCACAGAAGAAGAGCCAGAAGAAAGAAAATACAAATATTAGATTTCATAATGTCGAGGCCACATTATTATCTATATCCACCAACATAAGGGTGAAACAAAAATCATTTAAAAAATTCCTGAGATAAAGCATGCATTTGATTGTTTGGGAACTCCTACTTCTAAATACTGATGAATGCTTACCATAGGATGTGGGAATAGAAAGGAATCAAAATGGGAATATCAGCACAAAAAGGGTGAACTGTCAGTGTGGTCTGCCACTACTTATGGATGAGGCAATGGAGAAATCAAATTTGTCATCTAAGCACAACGCAGACGAAGAACTATTGAGCCTGCCATTAGTTTAGACATTGTGAAATCTTCATTATTCTTTTACCTAATATTGTAGAAACCTTCTTAACCAATAAAATCATGTTTCCTACTTTACTTTTTTGTGGGGTTGTTACATACTTTACTGCCAATTCAGTTGCTCCTTGTTTCCTTTAATCTAGGAAATACAAAAAATGTAAGCCATGGAAATTGTCGACACAACTTCCATTTATCTGATTTTAGATATTGACTCCATATAATACACACACAAACATATGCCCACACAGATCTACACAGTGTATATGTGAGTTAACTCTGAAGTTGAAACATCGCAATGTACTGTCAGCAAAAGGGCAAATGGAGTAATTCTCAAATTCTTCTTTAGAAAGCAAAAGGAAAAAAACAAGAACATCAACTAACAGAATAGCTAGTTCTTTTTGTATCCACATTTAGTTGCAAAGATATGCATGTCCATTCTTCCCCATCAGAGACTTCATAGGCGGGATGCCACTTTTTTATAGAGCATCTCACAGGCGTGTAATTGATTGGTTATCCATTTTAAGTAACATGTAATAGGAATGACAATAATGAAAAGTTTAGAGAAGCAAAGAGAAAACCTGTCCACGTTCTTTCTTGTCCCTTTGGATTTCTAAATCTTTAACCAGATTCAACCAAACATCCTTCACTTTCCCAGGCTGAAGATCCTTTAACCGTACCTGAGCACAACCGATAAGCTCAGCTGCCTGGAGCCCTTCATCATCATATATCTTCACCGTAAGAAGCTGAGTAGATTGATCTTCAACTATGAACTCATAGTGTTCATTCCAGATAGGATTTAAATCATTGTTCTGCACCAAACAGAATCTCAGTTCCAAATGTAAACAACACATCATGAAATGGGAAGGATTTGCCAACAGACTTACTATAGTTTTGCTAATCTTCATTCTGTCACGTAATGGTCGTATGTAAACTTCAGCAAAGGGATCAGACTTTCCTATGATGTCTTTATTTGTTAAATCTTTGGCTTGTACAAGCTTGACTTCCAATATACCAACAGGTTTCAGTTCCAGGTCACTAAACAAAGCAATGCTGTTACATAAGCACAGAAAAAACAATTCTGAGAATGGAAAGAACATGTACCTGTAATCCCCAGGGATAATGGGAACAACCTTCCTTACAGGCCACATTATGGAGTCCTCAATTGCATCACGAATTGTTTCCTAAAAGCATCGAATAATTACTGGTTAGACCACATATACAATACTATCGTATAAAGAAAAACCAGCAAGTCTTGTTCATGGATTGCTGAACCTCAATAGCATCAGAAATTCCTGGGATAGATGAGACCTCGCCACCCACAACCTTGAGTTTAAAATCAAGCTTTTTCTACAGTTCAAATTATATATTAGATGGTACTTCTGAAATAACATTAAATAGTCAACCAACATAATATGGTATACATCAAGTGTGTTTCACCTTCTCTCTCAAAGAATAAGAAACAGCTCCAAAACACGGAAAGTCATTGACCAATGGTTTAAAGACCAACCGGAAAACTCCAGTGAAGGCAACATTTTTCACCTGTTTCACAAAGGTCATTGACAAAAAACATCTTGTTATTTGAAGAATATCATTTACATAATTTCTCTTCCCATATTTGCATCGTTTCAATATCTTACAAGAAAGAAAAGAAAATTTCCTGGTGTCTATGTTATTACCTGTATAGGTAGTGCCACTCCAAGTGCTGTACGAATATCGAGCACAATATTTGGATTACCATCCCATTGCATCTCTAGTTCCATGGTAATCCCTGATGTATCCTCCTCAATGATAGAAACACCTAAAAGACATTAAGGCAACTGTAGCCACAATTCTCATAAGTCGAAAAAATGTGTGTTTAACCAAAAATGCATCGTATCCATTTCTAAGAGATCAGGTACTTTGAAGATAATCAGGAATCTAAGGTCCCTCACGTTAATTGTTACTTAATACAGAAAGCATGTAGGAGATCCAAACAAACAGTCTCATCTGATTTATCCAATTGTAATTGCTCGGAAACTTACCCGTGAACTGGGGAGCAACAGTGCCCAGGGTAAGCTTCGAAAACTTGAGAGAAGATAAGATTAATGACTTGTATTGTTCAAGAACTGGCTCAACAGATGATCTGATGAGCTCTGATGCTGCCTGTTAAAGCTCAACCAATTTATTTGATAAATAAATTTACCAGAAGGTAAAATGAGAAGAGGAGTTCCTCCACCACTTGTAGAATCTTGTTTAAAATCAATCAAATAACTACCATGTGAAATGAAGGTACAAAAATCTCCATGTGACAAAATCATCCAAAAAAGATAATAAAAATACCTGATCAACATAAGGCCAAATCTTTGTCAATTCAAGGTTCAGCCAATTAAGCTGCAGAGGACACAAAATCCATATCAATACATGAAATAAAGATTATTTATCTTTTTCTTAGTTTTCTTCATTCTTGGAGCATTTATACGTGTTTTGTTTTCGACCACTTTTTGATTGGTATTTGCATGTTATAGAGGTGTAAGGAAGAATATAGAACAAGAAACGTTACTAACTCAACTTCTGTCGCTGTGAAAAAACAACCCATGAAGGGTAATATGCAGCTGGAAGAAGTTTTCGGGAATCTTCCACTGTCATCTTAGATAAAGCAGCTACTGCAGAAGCCTACAAATGAAGAAGGATGTTGGTTAAGCTGAGGCTATTGGAAAATAGTTGTTGGAGCGGAATGTTAGTCTAGAAACAAAAAAACAGCTAAGTTATACTCTTCTAAATTTAACAACATAACATTCAGAAATTTGACAGCACATTTAATCTGACACTATGAGAATGTATAATGTCCAGCCCATGAAATAGAAAATTTTTTACCTGACCGAGAACCATGCAACAGAATATGTCAGTCTAGAAAAGCAAACAAAGCACAAAATACAATGAAAATATGTATTTCCATTTTCCAGGAATTATTAAATTGCAAAGTTTTAATAATTTTGGTTATTGAGTTTGCATTCAACTGTGAAAAGGACAAGTGTGTATCAAAACAAAACCAAAAAGACGGAAAAGTGGCTACTACGAAACACCACTATATCGTTCCTCATTCACTAGAAAAAAAAACACAATACATTGTTCCTTCAAAACTGATGGTCCTCTATATCCTATATATTTCGGCATTATGTAAGGTGATCACGAAGAACACCAAAAAGAAGGGACAAAATTTGGTTGTAAGTGCACTTTACAAAATAATTCATAGTTTGTTCTCCAAACTCAGCTCCCTAACTCGAAGCATCCATACTGTTCTCACTGGTAATAAAAAGATCTGGTTCTTCCAGACCAAATGGTAGTACACTTACATTAGGCTTTAATCGTAATAAAATCAGTAAACAACTAATCTCAAGTTGCCGGTGGAGCTCAAATAATCTCCAAGCAAACCATTGTAGAATCTAACTTGAACAGGATAACCAGTTGGATTTTTTTTAAAATTGCAGAATAGGAATGAAAAGTAAGATTAGCAAAAAGATACTAAATTTCAAGCTTAAACCGCACAAAGTTATAAGATATTATGGACCATTTGCCTTAAGGACACAATTGGAATTGGTAACAGCCAATTGTATACCACCCTCATAATAGTAAAGATCTTAACTTTCAAACTCAATTAACATCGTTTTTTGTGCATGTGAATTTTTCCAGCATGAATTGTCTACATTTTGTTTTACAAAATATCACACACTTCAGAATTGGATGAGGGAAAAAAAAGCTATGTTTATACTATAAGAAAAAAAAAAGTCCCTAAAACTCAAGATCATATCTTTATCGTTTCAGAAAAAAGGGACACTGCAACATGAACGTCAAGCCCACTCGAACTTCCACAAAGAAGCGAGAAGTAAAAAGGGAGAAAGAAGAAACCCCCAATCGGGCACCAAAAGTGGAAGAACCAAATCAACCAAGAAGAAGAGAAGAAGCGGAGCGTACGAGGTCGGTGCGGGTCTTGGAACGAGCGTTCTCGGAGTGGGCGAACGCCATGACGAGGGCGACGCCGAAGAGGACGCCGAGGACGAGGCCCACGAGGAACGCCATGGCACGAGCTAACGAGCTGCTCGCCGCCGGAGGAGAGGAGAGGAATCGGGAGGGGTCGCGGTAGGGTTTGGAGCTTTGAAGGGATCGGAATCGGATTCGGAGGTGGTGGAGGGCACGAAAAGAGAAGGATGGCCGCGGCCGCTGGGCATTCCGTTTGGTTCGTTTCGTGCTAAAAATAATAATAATAATAATAACAAAAAATTTATTTATTTTATAATGGTTAATTGCTATTTATTTGTTTTGGTTACTAATTACTATATTTTTTTGGGTACCCACTTGGAGCTCCGGTGTCGGGTGTCAGGGCTATTGACAGCTAACTAATTCGGAATCGAGTTAAAGAGCAGAACAGTATTCCTCTGATCAAATTGACGATTCCGGAGCTTGAACTCGGGGCTACTAGCTCTCGGTTCTGAACTCGAAATACACCCCTGCTAATTAGGTGTGTCAACCAAACTAATTATTATATTTTATTGAGTTATTTTACATATTTTGAGGTAATAATTAATACTTCTTTTTGTTAAGGAATAAAAAAAGAAAAAAGAAGGATTTGGTGTGATTTGATGGAGTAAGCAAGAGGAGGAGGAGGAGGAGGAGATGGCGAGAGGCCACGGAGCCCACGCTGCTTGCCGACTGCCGACTACAACCCTCGTGTCCCTCACGTGAGCCAATATATTATATTTTTATTGCATAATTTTTTAGGAAAAGATAAAAAAAATGAGGGGGGTGCATAATTTTAAATCAACACGATGGTTCAATTAAAATAAAAAATATATAACCCGTTAA
The DNA here is from genome assembly GCA_001647135.1 of Pontederia paniculata. Classification (NCBI taxonomy): domain Eukaryota; kingdom Viridiplantae; phylum Streptophyta; class Magnoliopsida; order Commelinales; family Pontederiaceae; genus Pontederia; species Pontederia paniculata. The sequence continues at coordinate 28,074 of LTAE01003422.1, forward strand.
CGGAGGTTGAGGTGGAGTGGTAAGCGACATCTCCCTGCTTAAGCAGGTCTCGAGTTTGAGTTCCTGTGAACGCAGAAGAATCACCGCCGGGAGCCTCACCTGCCATAGTCAGGCACGCGATCCGAAGCGACACCAGAATAGTCAGTTTCGATGGTGGGTCAAGACTCCAACCTGTGGCCAGTGCGCATAACCGTTAGCAGGTCTCGAGTTCGAGTCCCTATGAAGGCAGAATAATCATCGCTGGGATCCTCACCTCTCATAGCTAGGCACGCGACCCGGGGCGACACCAGAATAGTTAGACTCGATGGTGGGCCGAGACTTCAATATATGGCCAGTGTGCATAATCGTTACACAAATTGTGTATGCACAGACAGACACTATGGGCCTTTGGATTAGTATCACTTTCAATCTGATGGTCCAAAACACATACAACATGTATCATTGGATTAAAATGATACTGATCTAAAGGCCTATAGTGTGTGTATGCACGGTGCATCCACAACTTTTGTATGCACACTAATATTTCTCATATATATTATATATTATGCATTTTTATTTTTTTTAAGTGCTAGCTTATGTAGGTAATACTATATTATTTATCTTCTCAATCGTTCATTAATCGTACGATTTAAAAACTTATGATAAATATTTTTTAAAAAAATATTCATATTTAAAATCTTATAATTAAGGATCGAAAAGATAAATAATATAGTGTTATATGCAGCACTTTTATTATATTCATCTTTTTAAGGTATTCTGTGTCATTTTGAATTAGTTAAGTGATGAATTTTCTTAACTTTTGATGTTCTTTGTTATGTGCAACTTTTTTCTCTCATCAAATTTTATAATAATTGTGTTAGAGTTTTATATTTTAAAACTTCAATATCGTTATTAATATAAGAGAAGGACGTGCCCAAAAATTAAAATTCCAAATTTATTTAAGTGGGAAGAAATTGTTTATGGCTTAAAAAATTATTTAAGTACTATTCACTCGAAAACCATTTCATAAAAGTAGCATTTGTTTCTATAACGAAATAAATCAAAATTATATATTTAATTCGAATCACGGTTGTATTTGGGTATCCACTCATTCATTCTCCGCTTGGAATGAATTCATATTAAGTCAAAATTTGAAAATATGGATTGGAATGACCGGAAATTATATATTAACATAACTTTAGATTTAATTATAATAATATTATAAAAGTGGTTGACCCGCCTCTATTCACAAAAATATTAAGAATTACTTCTTTTCCGTTAATTCAGATTTCATCAAATGTAATGACAGAATAAAATAAAATGGTGAGTAATTAGTTGAATATGGAGAAACAATATTGAAAGGATCTCTCGTTACAATGAAATGAATCATGCAATTTGAAATAGCATTAATTAGTTAAAATAAAATTTTGAATATATTATAAAAACTATTTCATTATTATTATGATTCATTATTAAAATCGCCTACATAAGAATCATGTATATATGAATTATATATTTTTTTATACAAAATGAGACCTCTGAAAATGTTGGCAATATGATTTGTAGATGCATTATGATTTTCACTTTCTCTATGTGGCAAATATAATATTGTCATTTTATTATAACTATCGTAATGATAATTGTGTATAAGATATGATATTATTGCTCACTTTATGTGATAACACATGATAATATGTGGTTTGCTCATATTATTATTATTATTATTATTATTATTATTATTATTATTATTATTATTATTATTATTATTATTATTATTATTATTATTATTATTATTATTATTATTATTATTATTATTATTATTATTATTATTATTATTATTATTATTATTATTATTTTAAATTAATAGACTAATTTTATGATTGTACTTGGGATTAGAAGTACTTTTAGATAAGAAGAAAACTTATGTCTTCATTTTTTTTTTGAAAGAGATGAAGAGCATTTTTAATTGTGTAATATGTGAAATTAGACTTATAAGTTTAATAATATGTACTTACTTTGAATGATCAAATATTAATTTAATTTGATTTTTTTATTATATTAGTTAAATAAATTATAGCATAATTTCATAATATTATTTTGATCATTCGTGATATGTCACCATAAATCACCATTCATAAATTTGCTACCTACGGAAAAGGCAAAACCGACCACGTAATAATTACCCCAAATCATACGCTTATGATCAGGTGGTTCCCGCGATCATAAATTGTGGTCGGTGGATTGCCACGACACGCGGGTAGGAACAGCGCGAATTGCCGCGTGTCGTCTAAGAACTTATTGGATTTTATACAATATAAGGTGACGTTTGATGCGGCCAATAGCATAATATATTTCCCCGTTTTTATTAGGGGGGCTTCTTTTATATATTTTATCCTTCAATATATTATATAAAACATTTGATATCATTTTTACATTCGAGAATGTTCTCAAAATGTCCACAATGTTAGTTTTATCATATTACCATAATTTATGTTTTATTATCCTATGTTTTATTTAACTAAATTAAAGTATATCTTATTTTAGATTTAATTTGTGTATGAATTATTTATTAGGTATTTTTTAATTTAAAATATGTTGATAGAAAAATAACACTATGTTCATACTTTTTACACTAGAATTACTGTTATATCTTCAAATTTGCCCAAAAATACTATATAATAATAATAATAATTACTATTATTATAGTAATTTTATTTGAAATTATCAATTGAAAATTTTAATTTCCATGAAACTTTATTAAATACTATATTTTAATAAAATGGAAATTATAAAATGTTTTTAGTGTCATTATAACAAGAGAAAAATAAAATAAAAGATTATAATCATAAAAAATGATTGCATAATTAGAATTTGTTTATCATAAAAAGTTAAATTATTATAATAAGAGAAAATATGATGAAGTTTTTTTATAAAGACTCTTAAAGAATGAGCGGTAATGTAAATTTTATAAATAGTAATAAAGACATCATTTTTATTAATTGGCCATTTTGATAATTATAAAAAAACTTTTTTATTGATAATAAAGCATTGGTAGATGACATTACTGTCATATTTATAACAGAAAATAACATTATTGGATGATATATTTCTTTTACTAAAATAAACCTCAAATAAAAACTTTAACAATGATCATATACTAAGATTGATAGGAAGACAAAAAAAAAAAGATGAGATCATATTATCACAACGAATTACTTAAAATCAGCAATTTCTCATAATATATTTTATTTTATAATAACTTTATGTCTAACATATGGTAAAAAGTGCCCGCTAACTAGTAAACAAGAATGAATAAAAATAAAACGAGAGTTGTGTCACTTGTGTCGATATCCAAAATTTGGCAGTAGAATTATATTCATTCGTTGCATTACGGTTTGAGTAGCTTACTAAAATGTTTATCACTATGGTTGAATGATGAAATTTCATAATGTTATTGGAAATTAGTATGAATGATATTTTTGTTCGAAGAAAATAAAAAAAAATGAGGTTGATGAATATTTATATTGCATATTTGTTTTAACTAAAGTGTTTAATTTTAATTCAATATATATATATATATATATAGTGTACTCCGTTTTTAAGAAAAATAGTTCAAAATAACTATTGAACACAAATTACAAGATTATGAATAAAGTTTTCTTTAAAGATTAAACTAAAATAACTCATAATCAACTGCTAATTTAAGTTTATATAAATGTTTATTATTATATAAATATTTATTATTATTATTATTATTATTATTGTTGTTGTTGTTGTTGTTGTTGTTGTTGTTGATAATATCTTGAATCTTAACCTAATGGAAAGTCATATGACCCTCTACGCATCATAGTCGTCGAATATTGGGGCGATGAAGCCGCTCGTCCCATATAAGGGGTCTCGCTCGATCAGCGAGCCTGAAGGAGGGGTTTAGGGGGATCCCCCTGCGGAAACTAGGGGACAGAGCACCCGAAATCTAGACAGTCTTAGGGCTTATGTTTTCTATTTTGTATTGTGAGTCCATATATAAACTCCCTAGGGTTTAGATTATTCAGTATCTTGTATCATCTACTATTTTTTCACATCAAAAGAAAGAACTTTAACTGTCGTCCGAGGACGTAGCCCAGTTAAGGGTGAACCTCGTAAATTTGTGTCTTTTCTATGTATTGATATCTCTCTCTCTCATTTCATGTAACAAATTGGTATCATAGCTTTCGTTGGCGAATTGAAATCATGCGAAGAGATGACGTCCAACAACGTGAAGATCGAGAAGTTCACCGGGCGGAATAGCTTGGGGCTATGACAGATTAAGATGCATGTGCTTTTGAAGCAATATGGCATTTGGACGCAGCTCGTAGCGACCAAATCAAAGGAGACTGATACAAAAGACAAATCAAAGGAGATCGATTTTGAAGATTTGCCCTCATAGGAGGAGAAGGCGCAATCGATGATCATGTTGTGTTTGGTGGATGAAATGATAATTGAGGTCGTCGATGAAGAAATGACGATAGGTCTGTGGTTGAAACTTGAAAGTCTGTACATGACGAAGTCTCGCACCAATATGTTGCTATTGAAGCAACGTCTGTTCACCCTCCACATGCAAGAAGGTACCCTTTGAAGGAACATCTTGATCAACTGAATACCTTGTTTATGGAGTTAAGAAATATTGATCTGAAGATTGATGATCAAGATGCTGCCCTACTTTTGTTAGTTTCTCTTCCTCCTTTGTTTGAGAATTTTGTTCAATCTATGATCATCAGGAGAGATACTATAAATCTGGAAGAAGTAAGATCGAGTCTACATACTCGTGAACTTCGACATAAGGCTTATGGTAATTCTGCAGAGACTTAGGCCGCATGATTGATTTTAACTACGGAGAAATGACATGTCTCGAAGAAGGGCAAGCCAAAGCCGAAGTATAAGAAACCAAATCCGAGAGACATCTACAACTACTGTAAGAAATCAGACCACTAGAAGAAGGATTTTCTGAAGAAGAAAAATACAACACTTGTTGCAATTGTGCATCAGGGCAAAGACTCAAAAGATGATCTGGTTCTTGCTGCGACCGATCAGGGATGTCTGGAAGAACATTGAATTCTTGACTCGGGGTGTTCCTATCATATGACTACGAACAAAGAGTGATTATTAACATATCAAAAGTCAGACAACGGAAACTTCATCATGGGCAATGATGCATCGTGCAAGATAGTTGGGATCGACTCTATTCAGATCAAAATTCATGATAATAAGGTGATAACACTGACATATGTATGCCACGTTCTACAATTAAAGAAGAATATGATATCACTAAGAGTCTTGAACTCCAAAGGATGTCAGATCAATGTTGTTGGAAGTGTTCTCACTATCACAAAAAAGGTGATATTATTGTCATGAAGGGAGTAAGAAAAAAATTCTTGTATATACTACAAGACAAAACAATCTCTAGCGTTGTTGTGGTGACTAGTTCATCAGATTCAGAAGTGTCAGAGTTGTGGCATATGTAGCTCGAACATATGAGTCAGAATGAGATGAACATTCCCAGCAAACGAGATCTTCTAGGAGGTCAGAAGATTTTTGAAATCAACTTCTGCAAGCACTACGTGTTCGGCAAGCAGCGTCGACATCAGTTCGGCAAGACAGTGCATAGAACAAAGGCGAGTCTCGACTACATCCTTGTTGATTGTTGGGGGTCCCTCTCGTGTTTTATCTTTAGGAGGTGTTAGATACTTCCTCTCTGTGATTGATGACTACTCAAGGATGACTTGGATATTCATGATGAAATATAAGAATGAGGCTTTTAAGACCTTCAAGGAGTGGAAGATTCTGGTGGAGAATCAGACATCAAAGAAGGTGAAGTGTTTTCGTACTGACAATGGTCTGGAGTTCTGTTCGTCTGAATTTGATCAATCTGCAAAGATGAAGACATTGTTAGACACCACACCATCAGACACACTCCGTAGTAGAACGGTGTGGCAGAACACATAAACAGAACGCTTCTGGAGTGAGCAAGGTGCATGATGTCTAATGTTGGCATGAATTGGGCATTCTGGGCTGAGGTTGTTAACACAACATGCTACTTGATAAATCGGAGTTCGACGACTGCAATTGATCTCAAAACTCCTATTATGGTATGGTTTGAAAATTATGCTGATTATACTAACTTAAAAGTTTTTGATTTCCTGCATATTATCATATCAACGAAGGAAAACTGGAGCCAAGAGCCAAAAAAGGAGTGTTCATGGGATATAGAATAGGAGTGCAAGACTACAAAATCTAGTCTTCTTTAAAGCACATAGTAATCCACAACAGAAATGTAACCTTTGACGAGACTTAATGCTTCAGCCAAAGATGGTGTTGTTGATGTAGTATATGAGAGTGTCAACAAACAGGTGGAGTTTAAGGTGACTCAAGTTGAGGATGATACATGAGGACAACACCAAGTTGATCAACGAGAGCTACATAAACCTGAAGAGCAACCAGAAGATGAGTCTATTATTGTTGGGCGTCCTCGCAGGCAGGTGGGTCCTCTCAAGCGATATGACTTTGAGGACATGATTGCTTATGCATTGCAGGTGGCTGAAGAGGTGGAGTCCCTAGAGCCATCAACTTACAATGACGCCATCTCATGCGCAAAATCAAAACAGTGGATCACTGCTATGAGTGAGGAGATGAAATTTTTTCACAAGAATCAGACATGAGAGCTGGTCAGATTGCCAAAAGACAGAAAGTTCATAGGCTGCAAATGAATTTTCAAGAAGAAACTTGGAATTCCTAAAGTTGAAGGCACAAGATATAAGGCACGCCTAGTTTCTAAAGGCTACAATCAGAAAGAGTGAGTGAACTATAACGAGATTTTCTCATCAGTTTTTATGCACACTTCCATTAGGGTGCTGCTTGCTCACGTAGCACATCAAAATTTGAAGCTTGAACAACTAGATGTGAAGACTGTCTTCTTACATGGAGAATTCGAGGAAGATATTCTAATGAGTCAATTAGAGGATTCTCTATTCCTGAGAAGGAAGACCAAGTTTGTAGGTTGAAGAAATCTTTATATGGACTGAAGCATCCCATGACAATGGGACAAAAGATTTGACACATTCATGATCAATAAAGGGATTCAGCAGAAGTCCTATAATTGTTATGTGTATCACAAGAAAGTGAATGATAGCTCCACCATCTTTTTGCTGATGATATGCTTATAACTGCTAAGTACATGTCAGATGTTCAAGATTTGAATAAACTCTTAAGTTTAAAATTTGACATGAAGGATCTTGGTGCAACTCATAAAATTTTGAGGATGGAGATAGTCAGTGATCACATACATAGTAAACTTTTCTTATATTTGAAAGGTTATATTCAGAAGATTTTATCCAGGTTCGAGATGACTTCTGCAAAGTCCTTGAGCACTCCATTAGCTCAAGTGTACACTTATCTACAAGTTTCACACCATAGTCTGATGCAGAGAAGGAATACATGTCTCGTGTTCCTTATGTTAGTGCCGTTGGAAGCCTAATGTATGCTATGGCGTGCACGAGACCTGACATTGCACATGCAGTTAGTGTTGTCAATAGATTTATGAGCAATACAGGAAAAGAACATTGACAAACAGTGAAACGTATTTTCGATATTTGATAGGAACATCTAATATTGGTTTCGTCTATGGATGTGATACAAAGTATTTGGTTGCTGATTATTCAGACTCTGATTATGCTGGAGATGTGGATGGAAGAAGATCAATGATATGCTACATCTTCACTTTGAGCAGTTCTTCTATCTGTTTACTATTGAGGCAAAATACATTGCATTGACAGAAGCTGCAAAAGAAAGAATCTGGTTAAAAATATTGAACTACATCAGGATCATGCTATAGTGCATTGTCATAGTTTGGATGCTATATATTTGGCCAAGGATCAAGTTCATCATGAGATGAACATATTGATGTCAGATATCACTTCATCCGTACTGAGAATAGGATCAAGGTGAAGAAGGTTGACGTTGTAAATAATCCAGCTGATATGACCATCAAATCAGTTCCTCATAGCAAGTTCCAACATTATTTGGACTTGCTAAATATAAACAGTTGGCAGTAGCCCCGAGGCGGGACTGACGGCAGCAGCAAATGATAGATTATTATATTCTGAAGATAATTCAAATCAAGATGGACATTTATTAGATAATGACTTGAATCTTAACCCAATGGAAATCCATATGACCTGCTGCGCATCAAACCATCGAATAATTGGGACGACAAAATCACCCGTCCCATATAAGATTCTCGCTGCCCGATCAGCAAGCTGAGGGAGGGTTTGGGATGGATCCCTCTGCGAAGGCTCGAGGGCGGAGCCTCCAAACTTAAATAACTTTAGAACTTTTGTTTCATATTTTATATTTTTAGTCAATATATAAATTTTCTAAGATTTGAGTTATTCAGCATCTTGTATCATCTACTATTTTTCCACATCAAAAGAAAAAACTCTAGTCATCGTCCGAGGATGTAGTTCAGTTAAGGATGAACCTCGTAAATCTATGTCTTCTCTGTGTGTTGATATCTCTCTCGCCCATTTCACATAATAATAATTATTATTTTATAATTTGGATATACTTTTCCCTTCTAGATGAAAGTTTTTATATCATTGAAAAATCGTACTTATCGTATTAGAAGAAGTCTTTAATTTCTAATATTCAAATTGGACTACAATGGAATATCAACATCGACGCTTCAAATCTTGTCAATAGTTTTTTGGTAGGAAAAAAATACGAAGATTCAATTAGGAGATAAGAGAAGTCAAGCCTACGTTTTCTTTTTAGAATCAAGTTAAATATACTCGAAGGACGAACATTAGTCATATTAATATACATATTTTTAAAAGTCAGTTTGGATCTATCATTATGATTAATATGATGGATTTTCAATTTCGACCTCTCGTTTAAAAAATAATAATTATCAAACGTGCACAAGTCAAATTATTCAAATTATGATTAATAAATCATTATTTTTTATGCTTAGTCATCGAATACACATATTAATGTCATGCTGTGTAGCAATCAATTGACAACGAGATCATCAAATCAGTTTATGGAATATTATAGTGTAACGTCTTTTAAAAGTTATATATATCGCATTAAACTTCACGACACCAATTAATTATGTGACAGCGGCCAGCCTAATAATGAATATAATGTAATGTCCTTTTAAGAACTTATAGAAAATGATGTCTTTAGCAAAAGAAACAATTTTTTTAAATTAAATAAATTATCATGAAAAATAAATTCATAAGAAAATATATTTTAGAGAAATTATTATTTTTGTATATTTGATAGATTATTCGAAATATACAAAAAAATTGTCTTAAATTCTGAGTAATTTATTTTTTGATAACTTAACCTATTTTTTTATCAATACGAAATTATTTTTTGTTGAATGATATTTTTTCAAAACAATAGGTTATGAATAAAAATAGGAGAAAGGGAACCTACTTAACAGTTTTGCTAAGTAGACTTCTTAGCGGTGATTCACAAATTTGACGGTCTGAGATCAAATATAAAAATTTAAAATATTTTTTAAAGATTTGATCTCAAACCGTTAAATTCGAATTTGATAGTGTGGATCACCGCTAAGGAGCTTACTTAGCAAAACTGTTAAGTAGGCTCCCCAACCTCGTAAAAATATCAAATTATGAATGCTTAATATGTAGAATGTTGGATTAGCAAAAGAGTTTAACAAGCGTGACACGTGGTCTTACATAGTAAATCATGTAAAATAATGATATTCAGTGTGAAGGTTAATAATATTTGAATTATTTTAAAAAAATAAAAAATGATAAATATAATTATTATTGATGGTTTGAATCACTTTTTGGACATCTTTTAACTACAACTAAATAAATATACAAAAATGATGAAGAAAACAATGTGTAAGATTATTTGACACCGCACGAACAAGTTTGATTTTTCCCTTTGCAATTTTTTATATCAACGCATGCCAAGTTGCTTAAACACATTTTTTTTTTCATTTTTTTCGATATATTCCGCTATTTATAACTTAGAATGTCATTGATGATGCTTAAAAAATAAATTTACAACATAATAAATGGTACAAAATGATTATATTCGATATGATGGTTAATAACGGTCAAGAGTTCTTTTGAATTTTAAATTGATAAATATAATTATTGTTGATGGCTTAAATCGCTCTTGGAGCATCATTCAACGACCATTTAAACTATAACTAAAGAAAAAGAAGTAAAAAAAATAATGGATAAATTCACTTAACATGCGTGTGACCGAAGAATGCATGATATATTCGAATCTCGTGTGACCGAAAATGGGCCACACGCATGATATAGTTAAAAAGAATGCATGATATAAATATAACATGCGTGTGACCGAATAATGGATAAATTCACTTAACAAAAAGATTTAATGAAAGTGTCATAAACTTCTCTTATGGCATGCGGATGTCAAGCAATCTTATGCATTTTTTCTATTCGAATCTTTCATTAATTATAACTTACAAGAGAATTAATTATCTTTAAAAATAATTATTGAAGTTTAAAATAAAATAAATTAATAAAATTTTAAAAAAATGACGATCATAATTATTGAAGATGAATCATGTTAATTAGATTATATCCAATTGGGCCGAGACGATAAGAAAATTTTGAACTGTAGCTTAATTGGGCCAGGTTTCTAGCAGGCTGAAACATAATGACCCATTTCTGTATTTGGGCATCATCCATTTGTTTTTTAAACACTACAGAAAAAAAAATTATCATTTAATTTCTTAATTACTCGAACAAACTGAATCATTTATAATTTTTTGTAAAGATAATAATACATATATGATTAAAGGTATGCCACACATAAATGGATGACTGAATGTAAACTAAAAGTCACACTTGTGACATATTTCAAATGAAATCTTAAAGGTTATCTATGTAGCGGGTATCTTTTTTCGATTATATAT
>LTAE01003423.1:0-23744 GCA_001647135.1 Pontederia paniculata
TGAAAAGAATTGAACGACATCGAATCACATATTGCATAGTGCTTAGAATTCATATAAAATTATCCAATTTGATTCAACCTTAGAACATCCCAGTCTTTCTGAGAAATTCTTGTCGAATTAGTATCTATTTAGTCGCTATAGTGTAGAACGTTTCTTTTATTGCAAGATTACCTTGTTTTCTTTTTCCTCACCGATAATTGAGTTTAGATAATAACAAAAACATTGCAAATTTAGTATTTGAAACCTCTCCTTGTGGGTTCGATATCTTTTATTACTACATAGGATTTTGTGCACTTGCAGAATTGCTATCACCTACACCTTGGATTAGTGTTCCATCAACATTTCCTCATTTCTCTTCCTGTACTTCCAGTCTGCAGTTTTCAAACATATCATTCCCCTTGCACTCTCCACCCTCTCCTGTGGTATCACCACCGATGCCAGTCGAACAAGTTGCATGCTCCTTTGCAACGCATGCTACTTTGGCCATGCAGCAAGGTCGACTATCGTGAGCTTGCTGGTTTGAAGTCTCGGGCTCTGGACGCCAAGATCTCTCCCTCACCCATTGACGAGAAGATCCCTACATGCTTCACAGAAGCTTATAAACATTCTCCGTGGAGTCAGGCAATGTCGAGTGAGTATAATGCTCTAGTCAGCAATGGCACTTGGCAACTTTTTTCCCCGCACCGCTTCTACGAATATCATTGGTTGTAAATGGGTACTTCGCAAGAAGTACAATGCAGATGGCTCCATTGATCGCTACAAAGATCGACTCATTGCTAAGAGGTTTCATCAGCGTGAGAGGAGGGGATTGATTTCCATGAAACTTTCTCTCAGTGATCAAACCAATCACAATTCGCTTGGTTCTGTCTATTGCCTTAATGCATCGTTAGCCTTTATGCCAACTTGATGTAAGCAATGCATTTCTTCACGTTGTTCTCACAGAGGATGTGTATATGTCTCAACCTCCGGGATTTGTAGACTCATTGCGCCCTCAACATGTTTTCCATTTATGATGCTCTATTTATGGTCTCCGTTAGGCACCACGGGCATGGTTCGCCAAGATTCAGTCGGCTCTTCAAAAGTTTGGCTTTGTTCCTTGTAAGACAGACACCTCCCTCTTTATTTATAGACATGCAGAACCTATGTTGTTTGTTCTTGTGTATGTGGATGACTTGATCATCACTGGCAGCTCCAGTTCCCTCATCCAATCTCTAATGGACTTTCTTAGCAACCTTTTTGCAATAAAAGATCTTGACCACTTACAATTTATTCTTGGGCATAGAGGAGATTTCTCTCAACAATGACCTCCTTCTTTCACAACACAAATATATTCAGGACATTTTGCGAAAGACCAACATGCTCACGCCCGATCAATATCATCTCCCCTTGCCTCGTCCACCAAACTTACTTCCACAAATTCACCTCCTCATGATTCACTTGAGACATCGTCAAGTTGTTGGCTCTCTTCAATATGTTACTATTACTCGCCCGGATCTTGCATTTGCTGTCAACTCTGTCTGCCAATACATGCACTCTCCAACAACATTTCATTGGCAATTGGTAAAATGAATATTGTAATATTTAAACAGTACAGCTTCTCTTGGCCTCTTTATTGCACCTGTCGCCTATTCGACTATTCAAGCATTCTCTGATGCCAATTGGGCAGGTTCAATTGATGATCGCAAATCAGTTGGCGGGTACGCCATTTATTTTGGTCCCAACCTCATCTCCTGGTCCTCTCGCAAACAACGGATTGTCTCTCGATTATCGATTGAGTATGAATATAGAGCTTTGGCAGATGCTACTGCTGAAATTCTTTGGCTTCGATCTCTTCTTTGGGAATTGGGACTCAACATTGCTTCTCCTCCTACCTTATGGTGTGAAAATATCGGTGCAACTTATCTCACTGTGAACCTAATTTTTCATGCTCGTACAAAGCACATAGAAGTTGATTTGCATTTTGTTCGCAATGAAGTATCTCGACGATGTCTTCAAGTTAAATATATTTCTTCAAAGGATCAAGTTGCAGATATTTTGATGAAACCACTCTTTGGTAGTCTGTTTCAATTTTTGCATGACAAGCTTCGCCTTTACTTTCGTACCAGCTCAGCTTGAGGGGGCCTGTTGAGGATATCATTCAGTTACGATAGTTCCAATAAGATCTACTCTCTCTACAACAGATGTGATTCATATCTATATCTTAGCTGCAATATGATTGTAACAATATTATCACAACAATTCACATGTAATATTATATAAACATTCGATCAATAATAGAATCTCTGAGAGAACAAACTACATCTCATTTCTTATCTTTACATCTCTCTCTCTCTCTCTCTCTCTCTCTCTCTCTCTCTCTCTCTCTCTCATCTAGTAGTTGGCTCTCTCTCTTATACTATCTTGTAGGTCTGACAAACTGGCAGCTCCCACGACTACAAGTTGACCCGAGTAAACAAAAGGTCAACTTGTCCTGATCATAAGACTCTCTCTTTTCGACGAATGATCTTATAGGTCAGACCCCAGTATGTTGCTGCTCTGACCACACAACTCCATGTAACCACATTGCAGCTCCGATGCCAATACACTGCCTAAAACACAAGAGTTGACATGCTCAAACAAAAAGGTCTGATCTCTCTCTTGTATCTCGCAGCTTGAAACTTTTTTGTCTATGTTTTTATTTTTTATGAGCCTTGAATCTTGATAGAAAATTATGATTTTTTTGGACCCTAATATTTATTGTCAAACAATTAGTTTCCAAAAGTTTTCCACAAGAATTTAATGAAGGTGTACCCTATTTAAGTAAGGCACATCGTTTATCCTATCACTTGGACTATTGAATTTAAAATCTATAATTGATAAAAATAAGTAAAAAATATGAATCTTAAACAAACTATTTCTTTTTAACCACACAATCTTAGATCCAATGGTTTAGATGATAGGGTACACGGTGTATCCTATTTAAAATGGGCATACCTCCATCAAACCTTTTACACAATTGCTCCATAATTAGTTCAACCCTTTTGTTAGCTTCCTATGTTTTTAGTTTTTTTATAAGCCTTAAACTGATAGAAAACTTTGAATTGTTAATTGGTTCAAATCTTTTGTTAACTTCCTATATTTCTAATTTTTTTATAAACTTGATAGAAAATTTTGAATATTTTTGGATCTTAATACTTCTTCTCTGAACAATTTGTGTCCAATAGTTTTAGACAATTGCTTGTTAATAAGTTCAAATATTTTATTAATTTCTAATATTTTTAATTTTGTTTAAACTTAGAGAAAATTTTAGATTTTTTTTGGATCCTAATACTTCTTGTCTGAACAATTTGTTTTCAATAGTTTTACACAATTGCTTCTTAATTAGTTCAACCCTTTTGTTAACTTCCTATGTTTTTTGGTAAGATTTTATGACATCCAATACAAGCGATGTGGTTGACACATGTTACAATAGTTTTACATAATTACTGCCTCACCATTAGTCTATTAGAATTTATTAAGTATATTAATCCAATTTTTTTACAACATTGTCCAAAGTATTGAAGATGTTAATCAAGGGATACATATTAAAAAAGACAGTTTTAGGAAGTCTCATGGATTTTCTAAACCATATGTTGGCATAACTTTTTATACACATGATGCTCCATACAAATATTATAATTTATATGCGAGGGTGGTTGGATTTTCTGTTAGAAAGTCTTATTTCCATAAGTCTAGTGAAATAAAATAAATTGTAAATATGTTGCTTGTGTACTTAAAGCAAGGTCATAAGGATATGAGTCATTTTTATGAAAAGAAAATGAAACAAAGAAGAATTATTAGAGAAGGATGTAATGCTCATATTTTACTTAATGAAATAAATGATGGGAAGTGGGAAGTTAGAAAGTTTGAAGAAGAACACTCACGTGTACTAACAACTCCCTCTAAGATTTAAATCTTCGTTCTCATAATATAGTATCAGATTATTCAAAAGAAATAATGACCAAATTATATGATCGTGGGTTTGGCCCATCAAACATAGTTAAGGTGCTCAATTTTATTGGAAAAACATCTGTCACAAGTTAGAAGTGCAGGAATCATTTAAATCAACAAGAAATAATAATATTTGTGGAGAATGCACAAAGATGATGTCATATTTCCTAGATAAACAAGCTGATAATGAGGATTTTATTTTCAAATGAGACAAAGATGAAAATGACAATGCAAGGACTCTATTTTAGGCAAATGATAGGTCTAGAGATAATTACATGATATTTGGTGATGTTGTTATTTTTTATACGACGTACGGGACAAACAACTTTTGTATGCCATTTGCACCTTTTACAAGTGTTAATCATCATATGCAATTGATTTTATTTGGTTGTGCTTTACTTTCTGATGAGACTGAGGATACATTGTTTGGTTGTTTCAAACATGGTTGCAATGTATGAAATATCCTTTATCGATTATCACTGATCAAGATATTACAATGGGTAATGCAATACGAAAAGTATTTTCAAATACCTGACATTGATTTTGCATTTGGCATATTCAAAATAATGTAGTGATTCATACCCAAGATTTATGTGCACATGGAAATTTCTTGAATGATTTTCATAAATGGATATATAACCCAATCAACATAGAAGAATTTGAAAATATTTGACTTTATTTGAAGGAGAAGTATATTTCAAATGATCTTTGGGTAGAAAAAATGTATAACAAATATCATTATTGGGTGCCGATATATTTTAAAGAATATTTTTGCAGGCATGTCTACAACACAAAGATCGGAAAGTATGAACTCTTTTTTTGACGATTTTGTGAATTCTAGTATTTTTTTTTGTTTGAGTTTGTGTATCAATATGATGAAGCACTTAGTTCTCGTCATGAATGCTATGTTTGGCAAGGAGCATTTTGGGCCAGAACCTTTCCTTGCCAAGCGTCTTATGTCTCTTGGCAAGAGAGCATTTTGCTCCGAACGCTTCAATGCCAAACAATGCCGAAGTCTAAGAGCTAGAAGACTTTAAAACAACAAACTCCAAAGTTGTTGTAAACTCAAAAAATCTTCTAGAGAATCACTTAGGACAAGTTTGCACTAAGAAAATATTTGCTCTATTCGAAATGGAGTACAAGAAATTGACATCTATATGGTCACAAAAGTTATCAAAGGATACTAACAAAGTTGTGTATTCAATTTGCAAAAAAGGGAGTGAAGACAATGAAAAAAAATATTGTAGAATATAGTCACCATCAAAATATTTTGATAAACTGTTCGTATACAAAATTTGAACAAGATGAAATATTTTGTAAGCATATCTTATATGTTCTCTTTAAGAAATGTATTAGGAATATACTAGATCATTATATTCTTCATCTTTGGATGATTAATGCTCGATATTCGAGATCACATGCTTTTCTTGATGATAGATCAATTTTTACAAAAGAGCAACACTCTATAACCCCAATACAGAAATATATTTGGCGAACAAATATTTGAAAATTCACACAAGCAGTGCTGCACTCATTTGAACATCTAAAAGTAGAGATGTCAGTTCTACGTGACACATTTGAAAATTTTGCTGCTTTAAAAGTTGTTGACTCATCTCAATCTCTCCTAAGTAATATTCCTGCAACATCAAATGATATTCCATAAGGTTCCAAATTTATTATACATGACCCAAAATCTATGAAACCCAAGGCCGGACCAAGAAAAATAGAAAGGATAAAATTTGGTGTTGAAATATTTATGTCACAAGCTGAAAAACTAAAGTATGTATGCAAAAAGTGTAAAAAATCAGGACATAATTTACGTTCTAGCAAATTACATAAGGTAACATTTTTTACTTTGATTTTAGTTTTATGAAAATATTTGGTTTATGTTTACTTTTTATTAATCATTTGCATAACTAATGATAGGAACAACAAGAAGAAGATCACGAAAATTGAGAGGAAAATCTTGCATTGCCTTGTATGATTACTATTTTTTACATTAGAATTTTTATTTGAAAAGTTTTTATAAGAGTTTAAATTTTGTTGCCATTGTACCATTCTTATTTAACTTTTTTGTTGTTGTTTTAGATGAATTTTAGTTATGTTGTCATTGTACCAAACTGCTTTGATTTGTTATCTCAATGCTGAAAATTATTTCTTCTAAAAGTCTATTTTCTATTATTTTCAAGTTTAATTACTCTTTGATCACTATTTTTTGCAGTGTTCTTTTTGGATGGCAAAATTGGAACAACAAGCAAATATTTTTTATGGTTAGATTGTTAATTGTTGTATGGAGCAACAAACGAAGTAGTTTTTTTTTGTAGAGACATAGTTGATTAATTTGTTGTTGTTGTTGTTTTGCAGATTTTGAGCAATACATCCAGAATGATTCAAATGCTCAAGTGCATGGTCCTCTCTTATTAACTTATGTGTACGCATAGCACTTCTTGTTAATTTTTCTGGAATGTAAATTTTTTCATGTACCTTGAATGGCGTATGAATTATCTTCACTCTTGGAAAACAACCCTAAGTAGAGCATTACTTGTTAATTCTTTTGGGATGTAAATTTTTCTATGTACTTTGAATGTTGTATGAACTATCTTCACTCTTAGAAAACAATTCAAAATATAGCACTACTTGTTAAATTATTTTTGGGATGAAAATTTTTCTATGTACTTGGAATGGTGTATGAACTATCTTCACTCTTCAATCTTTAGAGTTTAATTGGAGTGTTAAGTCAGAGATTGATATATGAAACGTTGCAGTATAAATCTTCTATCAAGTAGGAAGACATGTAATCCTATTCTTTATTCTACAATTTGCTTTGTTTTTGTAGAATTAACTTCTCCATTGTTATCATACGACAAACAAGAATTGAGCTTTGGTTAATAGAAAAGAGAAAAGAAACAACACAAATAACTCATCTGTGTGATGAAAGCTGTAGACAATGCAAACTTTACCGAATGCATGCATGATATTTTTGGCATCAAGTATTGGCCGTGGGCACTAGCTTTTCAAATATTTATAAATCCATAAGGCCATATAGGCCTCTGTATATGCCCATAGCCTCACATAATAATTAAGTTTAATGGTATCCAAATCACAATAGGAATCAACTAAGATTTGAGCTTGCAAGATATGTATCAAATGCTAGCAATGCAAACACACACACACACACACACACACACACACACACACAAGGGTCAGTGTCATTCCAATGATCAGATTTATGGCTACTTCGAAATATTTGTTTCATGCATCAATTGAAAAATGCTGCAAAACATGCACTTAGGAGGGGTCGATCGTCGATCATAACTTGTTAACCAGTATAACAAAAAATTGACAAATCATTCTCAATTTTTTTTCTCTAATAAAATTTCCTCTTATCCTCCTTTTTTTTAAATATTTCCTTTCCTACCATTTGTCTAGTACATGAATCTCAAATAAAATTTCAGAATGATATTTGTTAACATTGTTCACACTAAAAATACAAAATTATCTCATGTCTCAACAATTCATTTTTCATACCAAGTCATATAAACATTACAGAGATTATCTAAGTGACAAGTTGATATGAATATTACAAATATTAAGTATACACCATGTCATATAAATACTACAAATATAAGTACTAATACTATCAACAATAGGATAAATTTTTAATATAAGTTTGAACAATTATTTTTATATCTTCTTTCTTCTTCAAACTTATTTATTTGTGTCAACAATTCATTTATCACTTTGCTTTTTAGTTAATCTTTGGCTTTCATCCAATCAATTACTTTTTCGAATTGAGATGCAATGACTGGATCCATCCATTGAAAGAATCGACATACTCCATATTACTTGCAAGAAAGAAGACAATAAAATTTTAATTTTAAAAAGCCAACAACATATAATAACAAAAATGTAAAAAAACACAAGCAATTGTATTATAGTAACTCACCCCATAATATCGACAGTCATAGAGCCTTCTTTCTGAATTATTCTCACAGCAAGATGTTTTAATTGCTACTTCTTGATCACTAACATTTTGGCAAGGCTAATTTACTTTTTGTCATTATGTAGAAAAAATAAAATTAAGATAAATAACAGAAAACACATGAAAAAATATGACAATTATTATTGACCAGGGGAAAAATATTTTAAAAGTGGAAAAACACTAACTCTTATCACTCCCCCTACTCGAATGTGTTATGCTTCCTCGACAGGCAAAATCTCTAGCAAAAGGTGCAAAATAGATAGTAGACTACGATGGACAATTGATATAACTCTGAAAAGATGGATTAACATAACAATCACTCGACAAATATCATATCTAGTAGACTATGATAGAAAATTAAACATACATGAATAAGCTCTAACACAAAAATCTAACAAATATTGTCTAACTAGAGTCTATTTTGATTTTGACAAAGATCTATAAAAAAATTAAATGAATTTTATCATGCATTTTGTTTGTATTAAAAAATGAAAAAAAACATAAAAGAAAGCAACCGGTTGATCGGGGGAGCCACGAGATGGTTGGATCTGCAAGGAGGTCATCATCTGAGAGAGAGAGAGAAAGAGAGAGAGAGCTGCGGTTAGAGAGAGAGAACTATGGATCTGGAAGGTCGTTGGAGAGAGAGAGCCGTGAATCTGGAAGGTCGCGCGCGAGAGAGAGAGAGAGAGAGCCGTGAATCTGGAAGGTCGTCGGGGAGAGAGACAAATCTGCAAGGTCATCGGAGAGAGAAAGTCATGACATGAGAGAGAGAGGGGAGAGAGAGAAGGCGGACCTTGGATAGAGAGAGAGTCGAAGGTGTTTCTAAAGGGATTGATATCAATCATTCAATCAATGAATCAATGACTTAGATTGATCTTGTATTTTTTTAAATAAATTAGACTTTTGTAAGGTTCGTTCCATCCGCAAATTTCGATCTCAGCGGCCGAGATTAGGTGAAAACGACGATGCCAACCGTATAAGCCTCACCAAATCTATATATATCGCGTATAATATCAGTGCGTGTAGTCCATATACATAATAATGAATATAATTTGAATTATTATACTACAATATTCCTATAATATTTATTGTTATATATATAATCAGTAATTATAATTTAATAAGCTAGAAGCCAAGTCAGACTTCTTAAATTTAACGAGCAAATCAAAACGAACTTACATTCTTTATCCAATGGCCGAGAAAGAATTTTAGACAGAGGCCTTGCTTGGGTCCGTCCTGTTCGACCCTAATAGTATGCCAGTCTATGGATCAGATGGTTAGCCCATTGGGCTGACACCATGATTAATAACCTCAACTTTAGTTAAATCGATGAAAAAAAAACTAAAAAGATGTTGAAACTTGAAAGCAAGAATGGTATCTCTCGATTTAAAATTTATTTGTTTTACCAAAAAACATTTTTTAATTAATTTATTATTAAGCGCATGTGCCTTCCAAAAAAGAAAAAAAAACAACCGTAATTAATAACTTACTACGTTGATTAATATTTTTCCTCCATTTTCTTAAAAATCGCACTTCATCTTTTTAATATAAAGGAAAAAATATATTTTAAAAGGCTTTTATTATCACCATTTCCTGACAAACAAATTTAGAATGAGGAGTCTGACACACACACACATTCGTGCAGGTGTACATATCAATGTTAGGATATGGTAACGTTTCAGTTCACCCTCCGGCAATTCAACCTGACCTCGCCGGCAGAACCCGTCAGCGGGCTGATGTTCCCCATCTTCACCATGGCGGCGGCGAAGTCCGTCGCGAAGGCCCCCGGGTTGGTGGCGTAGAGCCGGACGAGGCTGTCCATGGGGCCGTTATTGAACAGCTCCTGGTCGGAGTGGAGCAGACCCTTCCGGGCCATCAGGTTCTGGTAGTAGCTGTTGTCGAACCGGTCGGGGCTCGTCACATCCAAGGACGCCAAGATGGAGTCGCCGCCGACGGCCGGGCACGTTTGCTTCCGGAACGAAGCGAAGCCGGGGTCGACGTTCCGATCGTTGTAGATGTGCGGCCGGAAGCTGCTGCAGCGCGCCCGGCCGATGGTGTGCGCGCCGGAGAGCGCGACCATGTCCCGCGAACTCAGGCCCTTCCTTCCGAACGCCTGCACGAGGTCGTTCACGCTGGCGGAGGCGGGCGGTAGGTTGGCAGTGGCGGCGGCGATGCTCGCAAACCTCGTGTCCCTGCGGCCCAGGCTCACTGTCCAGAACGGCCCTCCGAGCTGCACATGCAAATTAAGCGTTACGATTCCAACATCTCAGCACTACTCAGATCATGCATCTCGTACGTGATAACATATGTTCATGCATGCACTATATAAATTTAGGATGAACGGCGAACAGTTCGACGCTGCTGACCAGGTTGACGGAGTCCCGCGCTGCGATGGTGACGATGTCAGCGCAGGACACGGTGGCCCTGCAGGCGGCCTCGACCTGCATCTTGATGGCGTCGATGACCTCGTAGCCACGGAGGGAGTTCATGTTCGGCGCCGCGTTCTTTTCTCCCCTCATTCCCGGCGTGTCGTCGAGGAGCACCGACGCATCACAACCCTACACGAAAGCTAATAGTTAGAAAGGTGATGGAATAAATATGTGAACTATGCACTAATACTGAAGAGAAATTTTAATCGTCATAAGCGTACGAATCATGTCACAATTTTAAACGAAATATGGCAATAAAAGAATTACGTGAACTGTGGAGATGATCGACACTGTTAAGTCGGCAAGCATTTTTTGTGAGGCTCGATACAAATTTTGAAGTTTGGAATTATGTGTTTGATCAGATGCAAGTGAATAAGTGATCATTAATTTGGGTCCATTGCAATTAGACACTGATTAAGGGTACATAATAGTTTTACTTTAATGCAGTTGCATGCTTACCTAAATAATTAAGATTCTTGACGTGACAGTATATTATGGTCTGCAGTGTGTTCTAATTATTGATGAACAGTGTTTTGGATTTGAAGCTCTTGGGACTTCCATCAACTAATCTACCTTTATGTAGCATGTTCATCAAACAAATGGAGTGAATTTTACCTCAGATAATTTAGAAAATAAACATCTTTCATATGGAACAAACTGTGAGACCAATAACAACAAGTCATTTGTCTGCATAATCTATATTTTGTAAAATTGGATTGAAACTTTTATCATGTAATGGCGCAATAGAGTTCTGTCTTCATATACAATATATAGTTTTGGAGTCATGGGCTTGTGTCTTGATCGATCTATAAAGTTATCATGTGAGATGTATCACGTGTCACAACAAACACATGAGACACGTAAAATTGTGGGGGATGTGCAGGAAATTAAGTGCCAATTCCGTATGCATATTTTAATTCCACACTCCGTCCGGTAACAATAATTGCTTATGTGCATGCAGTTTTCTCCAATGGGACGTCAACGGACGGAGGCTTAATTTATGAAATGTCTTTTTTCCGTTTATATATTATTGCCACAAGGATGTTTTAATCAAAATTGGGTCTTTGGAATCGATTTATTCATGCAGGCAGTAACTTTAAAATAATTTATATTTAAATTTATGACAAATTAATAGTGGACGAACTAATTATTCCTTTAGCCAGCACACAGTATATATTCAAAAATTAAAATATGCAAATTGCTAGCACTATTTATAAAAATATGGGCTAGATTTATAAATTTTATATAGTACATTTTGTTAAAGACCTATTAATATCTTTTCTCTCTCTCTCTCTCTCTCTCTCTCTCTCTCTCTCTCTCTCTCTCTCTATATATATATATATATATATATATTGTGTGTGTTAATACATGGAAGTAAAACATAAGTCTAGACGTGACTCAGGTCATCAAAAGTAAAGTGAGTCATTGGCTCCATATCGTAGTTGAGTTGAACTTATTTGACTCACTAAAGTTAGATATATATGTTTTGTAATATACTAATCAAATTATATCCGATCTTTCTTATAATTTTTCCCATCAAATGACGATATTATTCTTTTTATCTTAGGTTTAACGCACGAAGTTCCACATATATACACTAATTAAATGCGTGGTGAACCCTCATGAGGCAAGAAGGCTTTAAAGATATTATCAATGCATAGTAATAACCAAATTGAATTTTGAATAAATAAGAATAATAAAATTAAGAAATTGTTTACAAGTCATTCTCCACCCTTCCAATGTACTCTTTTTGCTGACAGATTCTTCTATTTTGCATTTGGGATCCGATGTGACACTTCTTGTATTCTTTTATGGACCAGGTGCAGTACCTTGTGAAAGTGGTGCATGTTACAAACGGAGAGGTATGGCAGACACATGCCCATCCCCCTCCCCATTGATTGAGATTGAAGCTTAACTTTACGTTATCTACATTTTTACCTCAGATTTTTGAGCACATAGCAAATATCTAAAAAGTATAAACATAATTTAGCAATGAAAAGGATGAACAAAATCAACAATGTTGTTGAATCATTGTTGTTCGTCTTATAGTTGTGTAGATTAAACTTTTTCTATGTCGGATATACGTGTTAAACAAAGAAGTAAAAGGAAAGAGGAGGTCTCACGTTCACAAAACAGTCATGGAAGAAGAGGCGGAGGAGGGAGGCGCCCATGGTAGGATCCCGGGCGATGGTCTGCGACAAGGCAGACCGCACGATCCTCTGCAAGTTCGGGCAGCTCGTCGCGTAGAATCCCGGGAACAACTGCGCCCGAGCTGCGCAAATGAGAACGGCCACGACCGCGATGAAGAGGAAGCTCTTCGAAGAGGAAGCCATGAGGAAGCTCTTATTGGCAAGGGCTTCTTGATGAGAAGGGGAACTTACCATCATGAGGGGTTTATATACATGGTGCTTTGCACTTTGCATGAAGAGTGACAGACTACTCAGTGTCACTTTTACGACGAGCTTCCACATGTTTCTATTAATTCTTTAGTTGAAAAGGACTAATTATAACATTTTTTAAGGGTTTGGTGGTTAGAATAGGAATCTTTCCCCCATGTTATAATACAGCTAATGTTGTGCCACTAGTATTTGATTGTATTAGCAAGATATTGCAATAGAAGAATCGCATGTCCTTGGACGCGTACAATTTGACGTTGGGCACTACGTACGTAGCCAAAGATGGCGTCTTGTGATCAATTAATTGTGGCGAGTTTGTTCATGAGGCCTCTTCAACTTTGGTCCCTGTGTGTATCTTGCAAGTAGGGCCATGAGTAGCAAATGAGTGATCACCCTTAAGCAGCGATCCAAACATACAAATCGAATGCTCACGTAGTAACTATATTGATAGCAACAAGAGACCTAACTAGTAAACCGCCCCTCTCCCCCTTCCTCCCCGGCCATGTACGTAGAACAATTTTCTTACATATATATTTTCTAGCTATCAAAGGGCGTATATATACTGCATAAATATTGACTTGGAGCTTATAATTGCACATATGCATCAATAGCATGTGCACTACTCCCCATATGGATCAGAAAACTTAGAAAAAGAGACAAAATAATTGTGGAGTCCGGGGGTTTCGTTCATCTCAATTTTACTACGTGCATAATTATAATTACTTTCTTTCGCAAGCAATGTTTGTCAATCATCATCGTCGTGGGCATAAGATGTTAAAATGGTGTGTAATAAATCACGATCGAGCCCACAATGGCCGTTACTTAGCATTGTCATTGTGATCATATAATACCATCTTAATCAATTATATATATTAAGATCTAATTAGCATCATTTGATTGGTTTCACTCTTAGCTCTCAAATTGCAATTAACACCAGAATTGGGCTTATTCTTGACGTCAAGGATTCATAATTTACCTGAAGTGGATCTTTGGAGCCCCAAAGTAAACAATATCGAACATTAATTATTCATGATATATATATGACCCAATCATTTTCACAATTAGAGCCATGTTTGGTGCAAGGACAGCTAGCCAATATTTGCTTTCTGCTTCCATGCAATTTCTCATAAGCGAATCGGCGCACGCAAACAAATTAGTTCAAGTGTAGGGCATGTGGTATGTGTTATGTAAAGGGGCCACTTCTTTAGCCAAAAGACAACCTCTTATTGTCCATGTCCCTTGTCCAGTGCACCTTGCTTTGCTTGGTATCAATCCGTCTATGGAGCGACAAATAATTAGAACTAATCATTAATGTAACGTAATGCCCTTCAACATGATTCTTAATAGCGTTCTAGATCATATCTTTTAATTTAAGTTGGTTGGCAAAGGTTTGAGTTATCAACCGAAGATAATAACTTTTTATTTTAACTTTTGAAGTCTCTTATTTTTGTCAAAAGTTTGACTTCAATTAAAATTTTATTTAATTTTTGATAATTTTGAACATGGTTGAATTTAGGTCAATAAGAATTATATCGTTTTGTTTACATAATTATTTAATTAGAAAACGATACATTGCTGGCGGCTATCATCAACATTCAATTTGCAATTATAAAGAAATTAAAACTTTAACCAACACAACGTGGAATCAGATGAACTTAATTTCATGTGGATATGGGTTGGAATGTAATTTCATTCTTAAATTAACTCAACCAATTCTTCCCATATTTTTCTCTCTCCGTCGAACTGTCCTTAACACTTTGTAAGAATGGAAAAGTGGGCAATATCGCTTTGTTTGATTCGAGTAATGTCGGAGTGCGGAGAAGCTGGTCGTGATGACCTTTAGACTGTCCAATGAACGGCTACTCGCATGGATAAGAGAACAATAAACAACATTTCCCTTCATTATGTATAACACATGTTTTATATTTCTTCGCACATTTAATAAAAGTATATTATTAATATTTACTTTCTCTCTTTTTCACTCATCTTCGTCTTTTTCTCTCTACTCCCTCAAGTTTTCTCTCTCTTCATTTCTGGTCCTATATATAACCTCTTTCTATCTTCTCTTATCTCCTATTTATCTCTCACCTTAGTTTATATGCCTTCTTTACTTTGGCTCTCCAATCTTATTTGATCATATTATCTAGGGGTGTAAAAGAATCCAAGAAACACTAAATAATTTATCCAAACAAAATATTGAAATGCATTGATCCTATTAGATTTTAGTTAATTATTAAATAAAAAAATTCAGTCCTCTCAGGCTCACCTGAAAATGTTGTAGGATAATTATTTTTTACCCGTATATATGTAATATTTTTCATATGATATAATATTGTATTCTCTGCAACATAATTTATATTTCATGTGATTGAAATTGAGATGGTGAATTTTTTTACTTATAATATTATATATGTTTCAATTAAGCTTGTTTGTTTATGATACATATTGTTTATTATTTGATTTATAGAAATAGTATTACATCAAGTAGGGTCCAAAAAATCATCCAGAAAACCGAGATATTAAATAATCATTTTTCTTTTAGTTTTAAATAGGCTAAATTTTTATGTTTCGAAATAGGTAAAATATTATTCCACTCGAACAACTTTCAATCCTAATATTTTCCCTTAGTCTTATTTCATTTGGTATTTTCTTTCTCTCCTTTCCTTGCTCTCCCCTCTTCTTCTCCTCTCTTAAGTCGTACTCTCCATCTTTTCACTCTTCTTTTGCAACATGTTATATGTCTTTTTTGCAACCCAATAAATAAAGTACATCTATATTATTTTGAAAATAAGAAATGTCTTTAAAACCATAATATATTTTTTTTTATTTTTCAGAATAAATGGAATTTTGAAAATGAAAGTTTCGTATCCATATACATTTTCTATGCTAATCAAGCCCTAAGGTTTTCAACATGTGTATATTGTATTACAGTCATCGGCTATTTAAATGTGAAAAAAGCATGATAGATATGATTTTATTGTAATTCGTCTTATTAAATTAAAATTTATTATAACATGCACTCTCGAGTTGAATTAGTTCGTTTTAGTAAATTAAAATTATATATTATGCAAAAAACCTTTGGATTTTATTTTTTAATGAACGTGACTATTTTTAATACATATGATTCAGGTTATAGTATTTTTTAAAATTTACATAATTATTATGCTAAAATGAGATTGAAATTTTGATTTGAATTGTAAATCTAATGATTTATAGCCGTATCCATATACTTCGTTGCTTTTATCTAATTGCAAGCTCATGTGGTCTATTAGTTCATTCATTGTGTGTGGTGTCCCATTTGCATGTTAAGCACAATTTAGGGTGAATCTATTTGACTGAACCAGCTGCAATGATCAATTTAGTTCGGTTAATTGAATTTATAAACAAAGTTAACCAATCTCCTCTGTAAGTAAGCCCATCTTAGTTTAAGTGGACTATAGCATAATAATTATTGCCCCTAAAAAACAATATGTTGCGATATTGACCGAAAACTAGGGATTAAAAAATTATAAAGATGAAAAAATGACTAGTCCTATTTATGCTTGAAAGAAAAAAATAATTTTCTATGCTTCTCAATTTGACCATTAATTTCAATAAAAGAATAAAACATATCATGGGTCCATTGCACATGTTAATTATAATAAATCACAAAGATCCATGTCAATCATCGAATAAACAAACTTTAGAAAGAGCCACATCTTAGTAGTATCAGTTACTTTCATGACCACCAATGCTCAATAAATATTGATGGTTGGGAGGAAACTTTCAAATCGATAATTTGTCAGCATGAGCTAATTTAACAGGATCTAAATTTCTAAATGCATATTATTCATCCCAACATGCATCAATCTGTCTTGATACAATGCCCTCAATAAATTAAGTAGAAAACTTGCAAAAGAAACAAATTAGAGGAGGCATGCATGCACAGTCAAATTTATCCCTATATATTTTTTGTTGCTCACTATAAACATATATAAGATGTTTATCCCTATATCCCTATATGTTTTTCCTAATCCCTTAAGTTTTCAATTGTAAGGTATGTACGTCTCCATTGTCATATAAGTTGCGGCATGCCCAATTTTATGTAAGATTTAAATATAACGGTGTTTTACTAACATTTAAAAAAGAAAAGGTGACCTACATGAAGAATATATAATTAATCTGTCGATGGACTTGGTCTTGTGTGAGCAAGGCATCCAAATTTATTGTTAGTTATTTAATTATAAGCATGACATCGACCACGTACCAAACAGTGCTCTCAACTTGCTGCCTACTTTTCCAAATTCTAAATCAGATGCTACATACCGAAAGGGCAAAGATAAATAAAAAACATTATAAAAATGAGTAAATGCAGCATGCTTTCTAGAAATACACAGTCTGCAGAAGGATAATAAATAAAATTCACAATTTATGTAAAGATAAACGTTTATATATTATTTTTTATTTTTTTATTATTAGACTCGTGGGCGATGAGTCAACAACTTGTATTAAAAATGCCCGTCATGTTCTAGACAATAATAAAAGCTAAGACTGAGACAGGTTTATAATTAATAGGTGTTCGATAAATTTAATTTGACAAATGACACGATATCTATCCGTATATCAAATATCAGAATCGATTTTTTAGAATTATACGTAATTAATACAATAAGATTGTCAAGACATTTTGACAATGTAATTAAAAGATTGTTTTTTTTCTTTATTTGTATACTGTGGCTTATGAATTGATCAACTCATGACATAATCCAAGAGTTGAACGTTAAGAACTTTTAAAATATAATTATTTATTTTTTTAAAATATACTGATAAGTAGGATCTTACAATTCGATTTATCAATTTTCTTAATCTTAAGACTTATAATCTTATATAATTATAAGACACAGTGAGAACACTCTTTTTCGCTAATTTCTATTATGAGATGAGTAAAGTTTTAACATTATAGTCTTGCCATTATGCAAATACTAGTAGTAAAAGATCAGGATGTTTTTTCATTTAAGATTTTGCTTATTTTATCATTAATTTTTTTTTTGGAAAAATTAACATTTTTCAATGTTTTTTTCTAATAAGTTCATTTGGCGCAAGATGATGTTTCCTTTCCATCAATATCTATAACTTATCAAAGGCTGCTTGTGAACTTTTCATGGCCCAATAATATTAGGCTGCTTAGCAGATATTTTAGCCCAACAACATATTATTTATGCTTTGCCATCCTGAAAGGTCCACATTTTTTTTTTTGTTTTCTTTTTTGCATGGGCATGGATCAATCAATGCTTCTGCATCTTAATTTGAATAATTTTAACCAAGTTTAGCCCTAAAAAAACAGGGTAATTTTTTTTTATCCAATGTACAGAGCAATCTATATCTAGTATAGATAGAGATATAGTCAAACTTTTTAAATAAGATGTCATTTACCTTTTTTTTTGTAATGTGGTTTATATTGAATCAGTAGTGTTCCATATGTTGTAAGCAAGAAAGGTTTTCATATTCTTTTTATTTTGAAAAAAAAATTTACGTATTTTTATTTGTGTATTTAATTTTTTTGTGTAATTTGGTTGTACGTTGTGTAATTTAATTACCCGCATTTTAATCGTAAGTAGTCTACAGATTACATCACTGATTTACACAACTTTATCTTTGTTTATTGTTTTGGGTAAACTAAGATATGTATCTATGAGATTTTCAGTTAAGCGACAAATTTGACTTTTTTTTCAGATTTGTCGTTAGAAGTTTTATGTAAATGAATTATAAACACTACAACGATTAATGAAGTCTATTATAATTCAAGCTCCATTTATTTTGATGAAACTATTTTCTTAAAGATTAATTCATCAACTTTTTGTTAGGAATGATATCAAGACATTATTCTGATATTAGTTTGTTGCTAAAATTGTGTGAGAGAAGAAGAAGAGATTTAACAAGGTTCGTTCAAACTATATTTTACGTCATTGAGCAAAACTTAATTTATTTAGAGTTGAAGATTTATAAATAAATTATCTTTCGAGTTCCTGTAGATGGGATTACCTAAATCATCTCTTTAGATGGGCGGTGCAACTCATCTCATGTGAGATTTCTCTAGATGAGAATTATAAATGATAATGCAATTAAGATTACATCTCTCTCTTATTTATAATTACTTAAACCATGAACCCTATTTCAATTAAAAAAATTAAAGATAAATAAAATTTCAATTAAATAAAAATAAAATAATAAACGAATAGGGTACATATTCTTACTTTAAATCTAAACTCCTATAAAAATTTTACTCAAACTTTAACACCTATAGTTAAAATTATTTATCAGCTATCTGAATATTTTTTCAAATTTTGTTTTTGTTAACAATTTATTTTATCAAATGGAGTCTTAATCTTTTTTTGGTACAAGGAAAGCTCATAACCTAATATAAAAAAATAAAAATTTAACGATACATAAATCCCATGGTAAAATCAAGCTTGAAATGTTTTAGTTATTAAGTTAAGTTGTGCGTTACTCTGCTAATTCTCATGGCCTAATCTTTATCTATGAATAATTAATTGTTGGGGTTCTTAATTCTTATTGCTAGGGGACGACAGGCACTGTATCATGAAAGGGGTTGGATTTTCTCTCTCATGATTAGGCTAGAGTTTAGTCAACATTGAAAAGAAGAGTTACATATCGAAAAAAAAGAGTTAGAGTTCACTCTTATTAGCGGTTGTGTACAGCACAACCCTTATTACTCCTTTTTTTTATTATTAATATCACATAACATATCATATGTCTCTATTTTCATTTTGTTTAAAATTGCACGATTTTCTAAAAAGTTCATCATAAATTTTCCATTATCTTTTATATAATTTCTTATTAAAATAATTTATTTTTTATACATATATTGTACTTATGTAATCGATTTTTATGATCACAATATTTTATCGTCTTTCCTATTGTTATATCGATACTAAAAGTTTATTTTTTTCATATTTTTAAATTTTATGAAATTAAATTTTTTGACATTATTAATTGATGATGTCAAATAAAATTACTATACTTATTATATATAGATATATAATTTTTATAGTAAATATGAAGATATAACAATAATTATAAAATATTAACCTAATATTATTTTTCTATTAACAAATTTTAAAATAAAAGAATACCTAATAAATATTTTCTGCATAAATAAAGTATCAAATAAAATATAATTTTATTTAGCAAAATACAACATAAAATAATAAAAGAAAAAATATTATAATAAAATAAAAATAATGCTGTGGAGATTTTTAGAATTTGTGCAAAGCACAAAGAATAACATAGGATGTTTCATATAATGTCAATAATAATAAATTGGAGGGATAAATTAGACAAAAGATGAGTGAAATTAAGATTTTTTAGAGTCGCAATAAGGACAACCTTTTTGTGGTGACATAGGTACGTTTCTCTTTGAAGAATTTCCTTATTTAAAAACGAAAAAATAAGGATAAAATTTAATTGAGAGCATTCTAAAAATTTATTAATATTGTAATAACAAAGAATTGTAATATAATTTTATTATTTTTTGATAGAATATCTATTGATCAATTCCAATTGGTTATTATTTTGGATTTTTTAGCCAAATCTAGAATATATGTATTTTTTTTATAAGATGATTTTACTTTGTTTCACCTAAATTTTGTGGGTCTTTTTCATTTATTTGTGTGCACCTGACTTGGGTTATTTAATTTATAAATAATAACTAAGGAAAAAAATCACAGCAGGAATAGTATTAAGATATTGTTACTAAATTATTATTAGTTTATTAACTATAATAATATTTTATTAACCATTTTCTACATGAGGTATTAATTATTCATAAATATAATTATGATAACTTTTAATTTTGAATTTATTGGACCCTAACCACATTGTACACTTTGATTAAGTGTTATGTTAATAAAAAAAACAATATGAATTTGTAACACTTGTAGTGTAGTGTAACGCATACTGAATGAATTCACCGAAAAAATTCAGACGACTAATATGTTTATTGTAAAGCATGTGAATCAATTTTTTTTAGGTCTATGAGTAGAAAGGTTATTAGCATCCGACTAATTCAATATTCAGAGGCGCGCGATGAAAATAAATCATGATCAAATTGAGAACTTCGAAACTCGAACTCGAAGCTATTAATTTTCGATCCTTTAATACCAAGCACAGATTCGCTAACCATCTCTACCAACCAACTTGATTCATCGTGAATCACCTTTTGATTGGCAGATGAATTCATATACTCTGTTATACATATTATATTAAAAAAAGTGTGGTACACTCTCTAGTAGTCTAAATTATTGGGTCATGTCTGTTTTCAATTTTCGTTATGTTCCCAACTAATCATATACAAATTTAAGACTTATTTGCATAATATAACTTGGTCCCTTTTGAATATTTTCTGGTTTGTCCCCAATCCAGGAAATAAAGAGAGAATATAACTTTTGTCAACGTTTTGAAGACTATATATAGCTATCTTAATAAATCATATTTTTATTTCAATTTTTTTCAACCCCTTGTAATAATATGTGCATATCAGATATAATGAGCCTAATGCGCACAGTGCGCTCTTTATTGTTAAAAGAAAAGTGTAATGCTAAATTCATTTTTTTCTTATTATAATAAAACGATACATAGTCCTAGTATGAAAGAAATAAATTAAAAACTAAGCAAATACTAATTAAATTATATTGATGGGCATAGAATTCGAGATTTTTTGAGTTCTACAAAAAATAATTTTCGATGTTCATTATTTGAGTGAAATCATTATGTTTAATTAAGATTATACGTAGACTTATCACGGAGGTTCATGTTAAAAAATATGCATGTTAGGGTTCATGCTAGATAACACCCCCAAAATTGGGGTTTGGATTTAGGGGTGTTACAATAAAGTATCGGAGCCTAACGAGAGACACTTCTTAATTGTCTCAAAATAGATAAAAGTCCATGTATAAACGTCACGAACTGTTACCGGGTCATCAAGAAAGATATATGTTGAGTTCTAAGGAGGTTATCATGAATTTAATTATTGGGTGATATGATTGATGAGAAAAAGTTTGAAAGCTTTTTTGAGATTTAAATTATGACTGATTTTTTAATGAAAGATGAATATTGAGGTTTAGTTATGATTAAAAATTGATATGACAATGTCCAAAAAATGATATAACATTATTTCTAAAGAGGTTATTTAGGGATAGTACAAATGAATAATGTCTTGATGATGAAATTTCTATATGTGATCTTTTATATGAGTAGATAAAGAAAGACATGGATCTTATAAGTTTGGGATGATTAAATCATTAAATAAGAATTGGATTATATGATTTTCGATGTTAAAATTTGAGGATGTGAATTTTAGAGAATTTAAGTGGATATTCTTTTTGAGGTTATGATAATGATCGTGATTGAAAGATGACTGATGATGATTAAGATATATGATATGAGGACATTGATATGATTTAGAGATTATTGGATTGTCTTGATATTGATGAATTATACTGTGAGATAGGAAATAAATGTGAAATTTTGAGGAAAATATATGTTATGCTCAAATTCGATGGCGAATTTATTTTTAAGGAGGTTATTATGTAACACCTCAAATTATTAAAATAAATAAAATAAAATAAAAGGGAGATATGATAAGATAAGAAAAGATGTAGTTGGTTAGGATTAGGAAAAGAGTTTAAATTGAAGTCAAATTATTATTTTCTTATCAATTTAATATTTCTACAATATGCAAATAAATATTTAAGAGATTCCTAATCATATGGAAGATTATCTTTTAAAATTATAATTACACACAAAGTCATTCTTGAGAGTCCTAATCGAATTTAAACTCAATCTAGGGATGAATTCTCTCCCCTATAAATAGGACTCAACCCCTTCTCTCATCCCACAATTTTCTTTCTCAAGCCCAAGGCATCTCCAAACCTAAGCACCAAAAGTTCTCTCTCTCTCCTCGGAGGCGCTGGGAGTAGAAAAGGCCAACACGGATCGTGTTGTCAAGGAAAAGGAAGAAGACAGATCGTGCCAACAGATTGCGTTAGCAACCAAGCAGTGGAGAGCCATGAAGACATAGGAAACAGACCGTGTCCAAAAAGGATCTGAACCGCATCGTGCTTCGGGATTGATCGTCGAACAATTGAGGTATGTAATTAGGAGGATCAACTTTAGGGTTTCTTATATATGTATGATAGAGTAAAAGAATTATTAAAAAGAAATATTGATTTCATACACAATCGGAAAATGGCAAACCAACCTTAATGACAAAACAATTTGTGTTACATTGAACACAGTCTGTGCTCTCACCATAAAACGCCCCTATAAATTGAAACGACTATGTTTGCGGAACACGCTTGATCCGATACCCAACACGGGCCATGTCACATCCGACGGGGGTTGTGTCCCGGGATGATTGATGTAATCTTTGATTGATTGATTGAACTTGATTGAGGTAGGATTAGTATACTCTCACGTGAACTTAGCACTATAGGTAATTGAAAGATAAAAGATGTAAATGTTTGTGATTAAAATTATGTATGAAGAGAAAGGCCTCAACGGACTTGGAAAATAGACTTTAATTCTATAAGGATTATTGGTGTTCTCTCAAGTGTTTATTGAGGACATGCTTTAATCCTATAAGGGTTATCGATGTTCTGAGTTATTGCAAGAGGGCAAACTTTAATCTTATAAGGGTTATTGGTGTGCTCGGTTATTGATTGAGAGAGTAGGCTTTAATCCCCTTAGGGTTATCGGTGCTCTCTCTCATTGGTTAATTGTTATTGTTATTGACAGGTCTCGGATTGACCCATGGTCTAGCTAGCCATATTGGCCCCGGATCGCTGGAATCTTCATGTACTAATAATTAAAAATAATTGATTGAAAGTAATTGATTGAAAGTGATCGATTGAAATTGATTGAAAAGAGAAGAAGAAGAAAGATGAAAGATGGAATGAATTGAATGGCATT
>LTAE01003424.1:4311-34754 GCA_001647135.1 Pontederia paniculata
GAAAATTATTATTATTATTATTATTATTATTATTATTATTATTATTATTATTATTATTATTATTATTATTATTATTATTATTATTATTATTATTATTATCGGTTACATCTTTTTATTTAATTAATTACATTTAAGTTTTAAAAAAGCATCTATATCCTTTACAGCAGTAGAACAGGAAATTATTGCTGTGACTAAATGTGTTAACGTCATTAATGCATTTAATAAAAATGCATGCATTTAGTAGCAAAAAAATGCATGCATTTGAATGAGTAATATTTTGATATTTTTAACTACCAAAAGGTGGTTGGTAAAACATTTTAGTATTTTATTTCGAGTATAACGTTAATCAATAGAACTTTAAATTTATTGCAATTTAATGACTGGGTTGAAATATTTTTTTACCTTTTTCAAGCTTTTTGGAATGAAAATAGTAATATTTACTGTAACGGAAGAAGGAAAATGGTAATTATTTAAATTGACAGCTTTTCTATTCAAAAGCGAAAAAAGCAAAATTGAAATTGGGAACTTCACTCTGAAAAAAATTGGATAGAAATTGTGATCGAAATTAGTAATATCATGAGCCTCATAATACAATCGTTATGATGTAATTATTTATTTTCTTAAAATTACTTGCAAGTCATTATAAAATCATGAAATGTAACATTATTCTTTCCTTATATCACATATTACATAACTGTTATGATGTAATTACTTTTTTCTTAAAATTAAAAAAAGTAAGGCCTAGGAAATTATTCCAAAAAATTATCTGAAAATATTATTTCTTCCCAATTTTAGTAGAGAAACATATCATAAAAGGTACTGATTTGTCTCACCTGAAAAATAAAATCATCATATTCGAATAATTTTTTTATAAAATATTTTCATCAGCCAAAAGAAGATAATACTTGATTACTAATTAAAATTAAGATATTTTTTGTTAATTTAAGGAGATTTAAAATTTGAATTCTTCCAAAAAAAATTCGTTTGATTC
Source organism: Pontederia paniculata (assembly GCA_001647135.1). Classification (NCBI taxonomy): domain Eukaryota; kingdom Viridiplantae; phylum Streptophyta; class Magnoliopsida; order Commelinales; family Pontederiaceae; genus Pontederia; species Pontederia paniculata. The sequence goes on from LTAE01003424.1 coordinate 5,303, forward strand.
GTCATAATCATGTTTAATTTGAAGAAAAAAAGGTTAACCGGCTCGTGGCCGTAAACGACTCAGGAATGGGCCCCACGAACATCCACGTGTAGCGAAATCGACGGCCAGAGTAATTCTTGAGTAACGATTCTATTGGCCGAGGCCACGTGAAGTTATGGATGTCGTTTGGATAAATTTGTCCGCGTGACAAATTGGGCCTCCTTCCAGACTTTTCTACACAAATGGTTGTGGTCGTTTGACAAATATTGCACTTTGTATTTAACTTTTCTTTTATTCACGGCTCTTATTAATCAGTCTATATATATATATATATATATATATATATATATATCATGTTACATTTCCTGAATCCCAAAAAAAAAATTCACTGTTTTATGGCCTTTTAAAAGTAAAAAAATAATAATGGTACATTATATATGATATTAGTTACACTTACATGACCCAAACTTTATATTATCTACTTATCTTCTAAACCTATTTTAAATATTTATACATGATTCCAAACTACGAAACAACGTTCAGTTTTATTATTTTATTTAGTAGATGATTTTGTAATCATAAATGGAGAGGGCAGAGGCTCCTCTCCATTGAAAAAGGACCCTCGCGCGAGCTCTCTTTTTTTTTCTATGCTTTTATTTTTTTATTATTTAAGGTCAAACAAGGAATTTGATAAATAAAAGAAATATGAAATAACAATAAAAGAATTAAATGAAAAAGTTAAAAAAAGTTCTAATAAAATAATTAAATTTATGAGAATAAGTAGGGGTGTTCACGGGTCGGGTTTGACCCGACCCGAATCCAAATCCGATCCAACTCAATTGATTTTGTTCGGGTTGGATTGGATCGGGTTGTTGAAAAAATTATCATCGAATTCGATCCAATCCGATCTTCATTGGGTCGGGTTAGATCAGATCGGATCATCGATTTATCCGATTAAATTTTTTATATATTATTTAATTATTTTTTATAATACTTAGACATATATTTTAAAAAATAAAGAAACATATTTTTTTTAATATTTTGTAATGATTTAAAAGATATAAAGTATAAATTTGTAATATACTTTAATTTTAAAGTAATATAAAATTCTTATTAAGAATACATTAGTTTAAATTTAATATAAATATATAAAAGTTCGGGTCATCGGGTTGGGTCGGGTTGATCGAGTTCGAAAAATTAAAATTCATACCTGATCCGTTGATGATCGGATTATGGTCGGGTCGGTTAGGATTTGACCCGACCAATGATCCGATCCGACCTAATTGAAATTGAATCGGTTCGGATCGTCAGGTTCATCGGGTCGATCCGACCCGATGAACACCCCTAAGAATAAGAGTGTCATATAATAATTTATTTCTCGATTTAAGTACGAAAATTCTTGAATTTGATTCTTATTGATAAAATTTGTGTATTCTTTTATTTTGATCTTAAATCTTTTTAATAATAAAAAGATAACTAAATTTATAATTTGTTAAAAAATATTTACAATTTAAAGGAGTTAGATAAAAACCCATCAATTAATATAAATGTTCCTTGGAAATACAACATGCTTATACCTAATGCAAGATTGCGACATGTATAGATTGAATTTATTGCCTTTTTGTCCATTATGCATGTTCCATGGTTTTCACATCATGTTTCGTGTGCCCCCATCATCTCATACGTCACCTCTTATATCGACAACAACACCCATCAGTTGCTGCAACGTGGATTCCGCATCGGAGCCCACTTGATGGGACCAATAAGATTCGTCCATGTGGTGTTCGCTACGTGGAGCTTCATATCCAAGCGGCCGCACCTACCACTTGTCAGTTCATCTCTCGCCACGTCATATGCAACTTTTAGATCCGACCGCTCGGAATTTAGTTCCTAAGTCAGTGGACCCCAAAGAGAATTCGCGGCTCCTAGTGGCTGACTCATCATCCAACGTGGCACCCGGTCCCACCTCCGCAACCCTCGACCGGCGACTCCCGGTCAAAACTCGTTCGCCCTTTCCCCTTTTCGTCTCGCTATTTTTACTTTCGAAATAGAGAGTGAAAGAGAGAGATAGAACAATGGACATCGGAGGTAGGAGATGATGGATCCGGCGATCAAGCTCTTCGGTACCACTATACCTCTTCCGGATGGGACCTCTCCGGATCCGGCGCCGGCACCGGAGTATGATGAGGCCTCCGTCTTCGTGGAACCGGTGCTCGTTGATGTGAAGGTAATCGCCCTCCGTTTGCTCTACTTTCTTCATTTCGGTTTACTGGAATTCGGAGCACTGTTATTTGCTGAAATTGGGTTAAGATTGGATTGTGCACTTATTCACGCACTAAAGATGCAGATTTGATCTCTCAGTTTAATTTTTTTTTTCCACTTCTTTGTTTAGGGAAGTTTTGTGCTTGCGAGGTGCTAATTCATTATAGGTCGTTCAGCCCATTAGTTTTGGTTTGAAAGATAAGATATGATTGCTGTTCTGTAATTTGATCTGATGTTTTGACATAAATTAAATAGTTTCAGAAAAGTGAAGAACTAGGGCATATGAATAAACAAATGAGCAGTTACTTTATTGAGATTTGAAAGGGAAGCTGATTTGTTTTCATTACACTGGCACAATTCAACTATGGCCAGTCCCAAAGATATTGCAGTAAAGATTTGGTGTGCGTCATAAGATGATTAGTTGGTGCTTGAAATGAACTTTTAAGAGTTTGCTTAGTGTGACATGGAGGAGTTAGGCCAGTAGTTAAAAGTATTTTTTCAACATTACTAGTGAATTCACTTAAGAACAAAGGGATAGTAGAGTGATTCATTGCACTTTCGTTCATAGTGTTTTGTGGGGACAGATCTGGATTAGCAACAGTCTCCATTATTGAACTGTTGAAAGATTTCAGTATTTTTGTGTCGACCTGCTCAGTTAAGTGGTTCGAAACTGTTCTAAGATGGTTAAGATGTTAGCGATGATATAACTTTTCATTATTTGCTCACTTTGAAAGATCATTGTTTCTTTTTTAGTTGAGATAATTCTTCTAGTTGTGACTCCTCTGCCTGAATGTTTCAACCAACTTCATACTGTTAGTAACTTCTACGTGTTTGATGTTACGTTCTTGTTTCAGTTGCATCCGCTTGAGATGTTAGCTTTTGATGAAGCTAGGAAATTATAACTTGCTAAGCATATAAACAGTGAATCAAAATCATATCTGAACTTGGTATCTTCTCTGGTAGTAAATTAGATGCTCAATGATCTGTGTTATTTGGTTGTTTTGCTTATATAATTGGAATTTATTTTTATTTAATTTTTTTTCGATTTATTCATATCAAATTTATTATCTTATATTTATATGTTTTAATCTTATAAAAATGGTATATCTTCTATTCTGAATTCAGGATACATGTGCTGATGTTATGAACTCAGAGGCCAAGGTCCAAATATCTGATGCTGCAGAGGGGATGGAGCAGTCAGAGCATTTTGCTTCTTCTAACTTTGATAATGTTAGTGATGATGAGCATCTAGAATCCACTCATTATGATGAAGAATCGAGAGAGTTCAAGTCTGAAAAACAACAATGTGATGATAGCCCAACAGCTGAACAAAAGGTCATCAAGAAACCGGACAAGATTTTGCCATGTCCTCGCTGCAGTAGCATGGATACAAAATTCTGTTACTATAACAACTACAATATCAATCAACCTAGGCATTTCTGTAGGAAATGCCAAAGATACTGGACTGCTGGGGGAACAATGAGGAACGTACCTGTTGGTGCTGGCAGGCGGAAGAGTAAGAGCTCTGCTTCTCATCATCGCCAATCAGAAGGGTCATCTGACATTATGACAGGAAATCATGTAGATGCTCCTGATTCAGGAGTTTGTCAGGCCCTTCCTGTTGGTATTTCTGTTGCTATGGCACCTTCCAGACCGACTAACAACATGCTTCAATTTGGATCAGAAGGACCACTTTGCGAGTCCATGACCTCTGCACTAAATTTGGAAGACCAAGACAAAAATTCTGGCAGGAGTCCTTTGTCTTGCGGAGAAAAAGGGCCATCCAGTGCAGATCCCAGGGCATCATCTAATTGTATGGAAAATGATCTTCCAGAAAGTGCAGCAAAAAACGGGCAAAATCACATACTGGATTGCTCAAGTGGTATTCCTCCTGTTAATCAGCTTCATTATCTTCCCGTTCCACCTTGGGTTTACCCGTGGCCTCCAGCATGGTACAATGTTGCTTCCACTATGCCAAGTCAATGTATGTCTGAGTCAGTCTACAGTCCTGAAAATGGCAATCCAAATACAGTGCCTTCTCATCCTCCAGTTATATCCGCCCCAGCATATTATTCACCTACTCTTCCATATCCTTTCTTTCCCACATCATTTTGGGGTTGCATGACAAGCTGGCCTAATGGATCGTGGCATGCACCTTTAGGAAGCTCAGGAGGTAGCTTATTACCATGTTATTCTTCAATTAACAATGGTTGCTCAGGCATTTCTTCTCCAACCTTGGGCAAGCACTCAAGGGATGGAACTCTCCAGGAAGGGCAAACACCTGAGAAATCTTTATGGGTCCCTAAAACTTTGAGGATTGATGATCCAGATGGAGCTGCAAAGAGTTCTATATGGGCAACACTAGGCATTAAACCTGACGAATCTGTCAAAAAGGGTGCCATGTTTAAACATTTAAATTGTAAGAACGAGACGAAGGATCAGGCATCAGATGCTGCTCAAGTCTTGCAAGCGAACCCGGCAGCTTTGTCTAGATCACAGGCCTTTCAGGAGATCTCATGAGTGCTAACTAATATATGGCAAGAGAAATCCTCATGCTTTTCCATGTAAAATGATTGATCTTGTTTGCTCCATATGTAAATAAGTCTGCAGTTGTGACCATGAGCGGGATTTCTCAATCATAATTGTGTCAAGATATGTATGTTTTTTAGGTATTAGTGTCGTGTATAAGTTGTTCTTTGTGTAACTTCGGATCTAGTTTTTTATTTGTAAATATTGGTTCTTCAATGAAGTACAAATGGTTCTGAATACAGAAAAATTTCATCTTTGTAGAATGCAGGTTTGACATTCTCACTTTTGGTGGGGTATAAAAGATATCTTCTAAGCAATGAAGCTGATATTTTTCTATTTTCATATTGCTCTTCATTTGTAATATCTGACTCGGTGTGACACAGTTGCCATTTCATGCTTTTAGCTTTTATACATGAATAACATATGTGAAATCAGATATAGATGCTTTAACACAGGATGCCTCTTTGATCAAGCCTTTCACCAATATGTGAATCAAAAGATTCAAAAGCATAGCTTTTAAAGAAGAAAATTTTGGAGAACTTACCCGTTGCTTTCTGTTTACTCTTTCAGGGAACTAATGCTCATATAATAATGTATAGTTAGGTCGAGACTGAGGTTCCAAATGAGATCATTCCGATTTTGACTCGACTTCTAGGAAAAGAACACACATCCGTTTCAAATCCAAATATAATGAGATTTCACGTCGGATGTCTCGATTTGAATCGAGAATTAGATTGAGACATGTCGCTCGTTCTCAAATTGTTTTTGAAATTATTTGAACATAAAAGTATAAAAATATATTATTTACATTTATAACATATAACTAAACTATACGTACCAAGCTTCATAGACAGACAATTATATTATCAAATATGTTAATATTACATAATCAAATAACAACTTAATATTAATTATTATTTTATAAAAATATCTATGAATTGCTAAGTTGACAATAATCTATTTTATATTTTTTTTAATATTATAAATATGATTATACTAATGGTGATATAATATATAATGTTATATAGATTATAAGTATGCTTTAATTTTAGAATTATATTGTCTTTATTATCATAATTTGTATTTTTGTTTTAGTTATATACGAGCATTTTCTCATGAAAATTACGCATATATGTACATATGCATATGTATATATATATATACATATGTTTTCTTGTATATTTGGATCCTACATGTTGACAGAGGATGGTCGATGTTTGTGAAATGGGTTGACATATGAAACTGGATCTTGAAGAATTTGAAATCATTTTGATCCACAACTATTTATATAATCGATCTTTCGAATTAAGATTATTTTTTTATTCATCACTTCTGCTATCTTGAGGGTGAGGGTGTCACAATATACTTATCGGAAAGTAATAATAATTGAAGATAGGATATCAATATTACTATTTTTGTTGTACTATAATATCATATCAGGTTAATTAGGTATTTGATATAATAATCTAATTTTGACATGAATTATACTGGATTCTTTGAATTTTGGCCAGATTCCGACCCGAATATAAATCAATCCGAGAAGAAAATCGGAAAAATCGGATCGGGACAATAAGGATTTCCATTCCGTGCTCACCCCTAGTTCCAAGTTCCAAGAATCAAATTAGCAGTGGATTCTAATTCGTTCAATCATGTTAAAAGAAAGCATTTTTTTAAAATAGTTTCAAACATAACATATGTATAAGATTATATAAAAAAATAAAATATTTTGACTGAATATTACTTAAACTCATTTAAAATATTCTTAATGATGTCAAAAAATAATTAAAATACTATCATAATAGTTATATTTGTCAATTTTAAGTTATGGAAATTTATAAATACTACTAACCTTCATGAGATATAATTATTTTCGATAATATTGGAATTCCATTTGTTAGACATCATCAGAAAATCTCCTAGTTTATAACTAGTATCAAAATAAAAGAAGAAAATAATATATAAGGTCATTTGACACACGTATGACAAATAAAATGTCACATTTATTATTATTATTATTATTATTATTATTATTATTATTATTATTATTATTATTATTATTATTATTATTATTATTATTATTATTATTATTTGTTGTGGGGAAATTGTTAACTTGTGACCAAACGTGATAACGCGTCATCAATGTCAGCAACGAATATGCATTTAATGAAAATGAATTCATTTACTAGCAATAAAAATGCATGATTTTGCATGAGTAACATTTTAATATTCAAAGGGGTGGTTGTTAAAGCATTTTAATACTTTATTTCGAGTATGTTGTATATAATTATTTGAACATTAATAATTTATTGCGCTTTAATGACTTACATAAATAATGTTTTCCTACATTAATGTAGTGCAAGCTTGTTGCACTTCGAAAATCGCAATAACAACTGTAATAGAAAAAGAAAATGGTAATTATTTAATATCACAGATTTCATCAATTCCAAAGCAAAACTGAACTTGGCAACTTCATCTGAAAAATGTTGGGTAGAAATTGCGATTAGAAAATAGTAATACCATAAAGCTAAATACATTGGAATTCTTTTATGAAATGAGATTTTAATCTTTTATAAATAAATGTGTATGCTATGAATTTTTTTTATCAGCCAAATAAATCGAATTTATAATGATTTTTCTCCCTCGACCGTTGTGCTTTAATAGTTCAAGATTTATCACCAAGTTGTGTGACTAATGAAAACTACAATTAAATCATCTCAGTTATACTGAACTTTGTAAGCCAACAAACAAAATTTTGGGCGGAAAAATAAGGAAACAAACAACTTTTACTTATTTCTTCAAGGTCTCCATCAATTTTTTTTATAAACATAACCGTCATTAGTTGTCTATGACTAAGTATTCCTTCCATATTCTACTATTTTCTCGTTTATCCTTGTAATAAAAGAGTCAATCTGGTCTCATTTATGTAAAAAATCAATGATTCATAACACCTATATTACCAAATAAATGTGCATCAGAAAATTGATTGTTAATAAATAAGTACATTAATTGGAGGATCTTTAAAGATGGACAGATGGATTATATACTTCCATGTAATTTAACACAATGACATTATCTTCAATCAAGTTAAAAAAATGTTTATCTATTTTTTTAATAAAATGAGAGTGCGGAGCACTTTGTATCATATGACACATCATCTAACCATTAATTTAAAATTAATAATCAAATTTGATCCAAAAATAAGAGGATAATTAAATTTGATTTAATTTACAATCAATGGTCAAATATTGCATCCCATTTTTTCTATTTTTTTATTAAAACAAGAAAATCCTTTAACGAGAGTAAAAATCATATTCAAATGGATCATGCTGCTACTTAACAAACTTAATCAAATTTTGATCTGAATGGGCTTGATCGACCCACTATCTTATCAACGGGCACGGAGCTCCAATAAGCTTTTAAGCTTGTCTAATTCGACCTTAGGATCAAAACTAACTTTTTAACCCAAAAGTCAATTATTTAATTTTATATTTAATCTCAATTATTAAATATTTAATTGAGACATATAAATCTACAAACATCTAAAAATATAATTACCGTGGTATAGAACACTCTTAGGAATTCTAGGTTCTAAAATTATTATATACCTCATCCCATCCCTGCATTTTTCAATTATTAAACTAAACAAGGGGAAAGAGTAAGATATCATTAATATTGTGTTTTAAGGTACAAAATAATAGTTATGAAGGCAGTCAATTTTTCTAAAGCCTTTTATTTCAAATTTGGGTTTATGCCACATGGGCTACTACTAGCCCATATAACTCAATTGGTTGATATGTACATTAAATTTAAAGTTGATTTAGTATCCGCATATTCGTTAAATTAAGTAGTTATTACATTTAATATAACGAAAATCAAGTAGTTATTATAAGGTTTTCTCTATCAAAATTTATGTTGTAAGAACTGATATTGATTTTGAAAAATCTTTAAGTCTAGTTCATTGAGCTGAATAAGTCAACCATATAGTAATTAAATAATATTAAGTTACAAATAGTTAATGGTATATATTGGTTAAAAATTTAACCAAGGCCTACAGGGACGGTTTTGGGGGGCCTTGTTCCCTTAAACTTTTTTATTTAAGTATACTTATATATATAAAAAAATTTAATATATATATATATATAATATAATATCCTTTATATATTGGTTCTTCTCAATTTTTTGGATCAGATCCGTTACTAAGGTCTACGTTCCCCTTTTTAGAACTGTCTGATCAAAATATGTGATTTAAATTTAACCTGCCTCATTAGTTTCCTATTCAATCAGAACCATATGTTTTATTCTAAATGACTATACAAACTTCTAAAAGATGGACGCTCCCCTTAAATTAATTTGTTAAATATTAATCATAAGCAAATATCAAAGTCATTGTTAAATTTCAATGAAGTAACATTAAGAGAACTGCTGATATCTTTTTTTAAAAGCAAAAAGGTTTTAAATTATAAGTTGTGAATTAATCTTACTTTGTAACTCTGAAGATTCACGTGATATCATATTCTATAAAACAATATTTTTATTTGTTATCCACTAACTTCATTATGAATATAAGTTAATTATTTATTTAGAAAAGTAACAAGAAAGTAAACATGAAAATTACATTAAAAATATATTGATAATTGATAATACTTTAAATCTTAACAAAGTGATAATGACCTCTCTTTGCTCACAGTCGCTCGAATAATTGGAGCGACAAAGTCGGTCATCCCATATGGGAGCTCCCAAGGGATCCCCTTGCGGGGGCGAATCCTAAACAACTCTAAGGTTTTTATTTCCTATTTTGTATTGAATTCCCTGTAGTTTAGATTATTTAGTATCTTATAATTATCTATCAAATAAAACACTCAATCGTCGTCCTCGGACGTAACACAGTTAAGGATGAACCTCCTTCTTTTATGTGCGAACTTATCTCTTTCTCTCGTCCCGTATTCGAAACAAAATACAATTTGATTTTATTGTTACTACAAAGATCAAATTGTCATTTAAAGTAACTAAATGTGAATTAATTTGATTCCGATCTTAATACAAAAATCAAATCGATTAAATGAGAGCATTCTCTTTAAATTATCAGATGGAAATTACACACTAACTAATAGTATAAATGCATGTATATAAAATTAATTTCAATTAAATGGGAGGCTAATTAAAAAGTGCATTTCCTAAATGAGAGATTAACTAAAAGTTTATTAAAAGACTCATTTAATCAAAGAAATAATTAATGAGATGTCTATTAAAGGGGCATATTAATGGACTCATTAAACTTATATTTAGATTAGCCTAATTAGATCATTTTATTTTTATTATGGGAATTGTTCATAATCTATATAGATTTTTACTACCGCCTGCAAATAGCCCAGACAATATTGATCAAAATGATTAAAATGACCATGAATATTAGGTTTGTTTGACCGGTAAGATGACTCATAAACCTTTTCCGATAGGAATAAGGTCAAAAGGATTATTATAGTTGGTTCATTCGGATATTTGTGATCCGTTGAGTGTTTTACCCATAGAAATAAGTAATACTATATCACATTCATTGATGATTATTATAAGTTCTTCTATGTCTATCTCTTGAAAAGAAAAGCTGAGGCTTTTGAAATATTTAAGAGATATAAGACTGAAGTGGAGAAGCAATTGGGAAAACCAATTAACACCTTAAGGAGAGATAGAGGAGGGGAGTACACCTCCCGAAAATTTAAGACTTATTGCATTCAGGAAGACATTTGTAGGCAGACTGCAATGCCTTATATGCCACAATATAATGATATGGCGGAGAGAAAGAATAAGATTTTGATTAATGCAGTAAGACGTGTGTTGTCTTATTCTGTTCTTCCTAAAAGTTTTTGGGGTGAAGCAGTGATGACTGCAAATTACATACAAAATAGAATTCTCACCAAGTTCTTAGAATTAACGACATGTGAAGTATGGAATGACAGGAAGCTCAAGTTGGGTCATCTCCAAAAATAGGGATGTAAAGTGTATGTTTTAGTTTCAAATCAACTTAGGGACAAGCTGGACTTTAATGCAACCTTCCTTGAGAATGAAAAGAAAAATGTGCGTGAAGAAGAGGACCATGAGCCTCTGATTTATCCTTGGGAAAAATGAAGTCGATTCGGTACAAGACACATTGGACATAAGTCCCAAAGTGGGAGATGATATACATGATATCATACATTTGGAAGAAATGGATGGACACATACAATCCACGAGTATAATCGGCAACAAGAGTCCCTAGACGCCGCCCACATATTTAGATGACTACCAACTGTACATATGTGAGGCTTCGTTTTATGTCGTCGATGTTGATATAGATGATTGTACCGATTCTATTTCTTATGATGAAGTGGTTGCTTCAGAGGAGTTGGTATCATGGTTGACCGTAATGAGAGATGAGTTAGACTCTATTGATCGGAATGGTGTATGGTATTATGTGATTTGTTAGTCGATCGACAATCATAGGATGCAAATGGGTATTCAAGAAAAATTACCGCGCTGATGGTACTTTATACTCAGAAAGTCAGCATTAATTTTCAAGAAACTTATTCTTCGATAGCTAAGTTTGCATCTATTAGGATCATCTTAGCATTAGTCGCATATATGAATTTAGAGTTATTCCAAATGAATGTTAAGACTACCTTACTCAATGGAGAATTGAGTGGAGACATATATGCGACAACCTGATAGTTTTCAGATGGAAGGTCACGAGAATAAGGTTTACAAGCTGAAAAATCATTATATGGCTTAAAGCAATCATCATGTCAATGGTACAAAAAGTTTCATGTGACGATTGTCCAATTTGAATTCATTGCGAACAAATTGGACGTTGTGTATACATCAAGAAGAGTGAGAGCAATTGGTCATAATGTCATTATATGTCGATGATATTTTTTGCTCGTCGGAAATGATATCACAATGCTCAATGAGATAAATGGAAAATTGAGCAAAGAATTTGAACTGAAGGACATGGGAGAAGCATCATATGTTCTTGGAATCCAAATTACTCGAGATAGGAACTCAAGGACATTGAGTTTGAGTCAAGAACAATATCTCAATAAGATACTAAGACGATTTGGAATGTAGAGCAACACTCAAGCGCCGACACCTATTATGATAGGAAAATGGCCCAGTAAGAGTCACTGTCCTAATGTAGGGCAAGAACCTTTAGATGTTCCCTATGCCAAGCAGTGAGTAGCTTGATATATGCAATGTTGTTCACAAGGTTTGATTTGGCTTACCCTGTAAGCCTAGTAAGTAGATATCAAAGTAATCCCGAGAAGACTCATTGGGAAGTCATCAAGAGGGTACTTAAATATCTCAAAGGCACCGTACAACTAAAGTTGACATATCAGGCTGATTCATTTGAGTTTGTAAGTTATTCAGATGCGAATTTCGGCGGGGATATTGATGATCGAAAAACCATATTAGGTCACTAATTTTTATTGGGTGGTGCAGTTGTTTCTTGTGGAAGTAAGATATAAGGGTGTGTGTCTAGACACACAAAAGAAGCTGAATACATTGTATGTAGAACCACTAATACATTATGGATTAAACATTTTCTTTTAGAATTTGAGCTTAACTTGGTCAATGGACCATTACAGATGTACTATGACAATCAAGCGGCAATAAACTTGATAGACAGTGGAGGAAATAGTTCTAGAGAAAATATATAGAGATCGAGTATCACTATGTACATGATATAGTGAAATGAAAAGAAGTGACAGTGACCTACATGCCTACAAATGATATGTTAATTAGTTGATTCTCTTAGAAAGAGAATTTCAAGTGGTACATTAGTTAAACATGTTGGTTTAATAAGACTCAAGAATATTTGAGTCAGATTTAAGTTTCATGGATAACGAACTTCAAGGATAATATCTCCTAAATTTCTCACTACACGGATGGTAGGAGTGTCAAAGATGCATGACCACGAAGGTCAAGTGGGAGATCTAATTTATGACTTTGTGGTCATTATTGAAATGATCGGCACATGCTCGTTGGAGTGGAGTCGGGAGAAGCGCTCCACACTCCTAAATCTCGCTGGACGACGCGGGAGAGGTGGGACGCCGCGAGGTGTCCCTCTCGCTGTAGGGAATCCGTATGATCCACAACCATAGCAGCACGGAGTACGGTAGAATTCCCCGGTACGGTCATACCAATCTTGTCCGCTTTGATCACTGGATTAGGTTATGCCTTTCCACTTCCAAAAGTCAGAAAGGTAGCCGATAGTTGGAACAACTGGAACTGTAGCTTGCACTCGAGCTGGCGTATATATCTTTTCTTCGGTCTATGGTCGCTTAGTCCTTTCTTTCTTTTGGTATGTCGGCGGAAGATGCGACAACGGCGCGGATAGGGCGGACGGCGATGGTGGATCACAACGCCTATATATGCCTCATTTCATTAAGGAGAGAGCCATGGTTCGGGAGCCCCAATCGAATTCAAACACTCTAAAAGTCTACAATAAAGTTGAAGTACAAAATATTAAGAAGGGCCAAAGGGATCCTCCTCCCAAAAAGAATCATCTTGCGATGATATGTTCATAGAAGTCAAAAGATGAGCCGCCCTATTAGTGCGTCGATAAATATGATTACAAGTAAAATCATCAAAAAATGATATAAAATTCTAAATGTCTTGAATAATACTTTTGAGTCTCCATAGACAAGCAACTTGTTTGTTGATGAGGCGAGTTAATTTCAAGAAATTAAAATTTTCTTATAGCTCTAATCCCACCTTATCCATTAGTGTACATGTGAACATGGATTTGAGTTGAAATGAATTTTTTTGGGGGGTAAAATCTGATTTAACTCTAAATTTTTTTGAATCGTATATTGAATTGGAAGGATTATAACCCGACCAAAAAATATTAATATTATTACTTATATATACAAAATTATACTCTTAATAAGATTCATTTAGTTATTATTATTTTTATATTTTTTTCTCAAATTAATTTAAAATTATAAAATTAAGTTCAAGTTCAATTTTGAGTCTCAATCTAACCCGGTCTCGACCTAATCTGACCAAATCCATTTTTTTTTTCGCTTGGCCGGGATTTTTCCCGAACTAGATCCGATGCATTATCAACCATTCCAATCTTTAACTTTATTACACTTAGTTTGTTGTTATATTGCGTGGTGCATGGCAGTTGTAGCTAAACCATTACAATCTCCCAATCCGAATCAAATGGTGCTGTCAATACATTGAAGCCAAGGACTCCGGAAATGACATTTTTCTGGAACAGGAAATATTCTTGTGAATTCTGATTTCCTCTCAGCTGCTTCCACTAGCAAGAATTCACATTCAATGGAACAATGACAGGGAAAACCACTGCACACTATTCATTTCCCCTTTTCCTTTTGTTTTCTTCTATTTCTCTACTGTTTCTGAGTGCAACTGAATGGAATTGTCCATAATGTGCCAATAAGTGTCGAGATCCTCATATTTTTTTTCCATTCATATTTTAATAAAATTTCAAGATCTGTTATTTATCTCTTTGGGTGGATGCCAAAAGAGTTGGTCTCTCATCTTATCACCACAATTGACCAGTGAACAGGAACGTGGCCAAAGGCAGTGGTTGCAAATAGAGTTCTCAGTTCAATGCCATAAAATGTAGATCGATTCATCCCAATCAACAAAAAATAATTATTACAGAAATGTGTGGTCGTCATCTGAATGAAAAAAATGTCATTGATCAACAACTATTTTGTCTACTAGTTGGTAGCATGAATGAATTGTTTTGAGAAAATGTGAGTGCCAAACACACCTAAAAATCAAAGGAAAAAGGGGTAAGAAAAGTGTGCACTGAGAGAGCGGTCTTTCCTTGACAGAGTAACACAGTAACACAGTGAGAGAGTCTCCATGTCTGACCAGACATGGACGTGGATAGTCTTGTCGGTCTCTGAATGCAAAATATATATTAATGACTTCTCACATCAGATGGAAATGCTCCTGTAAATTCGTGAGATATAAGAGGAAATAACCCTTGAAAAAAAATTTGGACAGAACGACCGCCGAACGCTCAATAACGTTGATTGGTATAAATGATTAGGGAGCCTGTATTTCGAATTAAATGATGAAAAAATTAATAATTCTAAGTTCGAATTTTGAAATCATCAATTTAATTAAAATTTTTTTCGTCGCCGACCGTTCGAACATCGAATTAGTCAGATGCCGATAAATTTGACATAAAAAAATAAATGAAAATATAGAAGTTTAAATTTTTTTAATCAAAATTTAGAATTGAGATAATGCAAATACACAACTAACATATTTATATTTAAATATAAATAAAAATGGATGATGTTCTAATATAAAACGCTGTATACATATTTTATCATATATATATAATATAATAAGGTTAAAATTATTCATATATTAATTTAAGTTTGGAATTTAAAGTTTATTGATATATTTTGAATCTTATAGCTTATTTGTCTCTCATAATTTTGCACTATAAAAACCATTACTCCCTTTATTTTGTCAGTATGTCATAGCCTTTGTCTGATAATACTGAAGTAGACGGTAGATAATAATTAGATATGAAGTGAATAACGAAATAGCATACACCGATTTGTTATTAGAATTAATAAAATTATTTGATAAATATAGTGGTTGGACTAAGACATAAATATGTACAAGCATATAAATTATATCATTATATACATAAGATTTATTTATTACATAATAAAAGATTTACTTAGTATTTTAAAAATAATAATAAAAAAATATTATAGTATCAATAAAATAACGACAAATATGATCACTTTATAATTAAAATATTATAATAAATTTATGTCGATAAAAATAGAGAAGCAGATACTAAAAATAAAATATAGGTTTTGATTTTAAATATTAAATAAGTTGTACATATGAGGAAAAATAATGTAATAATGATAATGAATGTTCAATCTCTAATTCCCAAACTCAGTCTTATTTTAAAATATGCTTACCAAACGATGAAATGCAAACTAATGTGATTGTGGGTCTCGTGAATATTCAGGTGTCTGTTCTAAGTCTTAGTTTTTTTTTTATGTGTTATTATTCTTTTTCATACACACGAACAAAGCTCTTTGTGGATCCTAACAGGCCTTCTTTATAGTTGGTTCAAAGGTGAGATTACAAGTTGGTAATATAAATTTCTTAATAATTTGCAATTTGTTATTCTTTAATATTTCAGCTCCACTATGCACAATTCATAACCATTTAAAAATGATATTTATGGGCGTTTATTTCAATTTACTTTTTTTGTATTGTAACTGCCGTCATCATTCTGATACCACACATCACACAAAAAATATTGATTTTCCAATTATTCTTCATCTTGAATATTTTGAACATTATTAATTTATTATATATTTTATATATGAGATAATTATACATTTTGGGTTAACTAAAACTGAGTTAATGTATTAACGGATAATCGATTCAATAGTAAGTAGTTATGTGAAAAAAATATTGAGATTTCACAAAAGAAAACTCGAACTTATGTGAAAAAAAAATATTGTTATAAATTTTTGGTGTCCAAATTCAAATTTATCTTTGTGGCAAGTCGGATCGAATTGTGTTGTTGGGCCGCGTAACCCGTTTTTTTTTCCTTTTGCCTTTTGTGCTTTAGTAGTGGAAAACATAATTAATCAAAAATCAAACCAATTTATTTCCAAATATCATTACCTTAAATGGGATTTAAGGAAAATTATTTTCAAAATTTAAAGCTCATTTAAATCAAGTTATTTTCAATTATCAGTAAATAATTTAAAACTAAGTTATTTTCAAAGATTACTTAAAGGAAGTTGTTTCATTTAAAATAAATAACTCTAACTTTAATTATAAATTAAATAATTAAAAAAAGAAATATATAGCGCATGATACTATTTTACAAATAAATAATGATCAATTTGTTTTTACTGCGATACACATATTATATTAAAAATATGGTATATTAAAAATATCCTAATAAAAAAATAATATTTATTTTCCATGCTTCCGCAATACTTTATATGCAATCTGCCGTCTCTCTCTCTCTCTCTCTCTCTCTCTCTCTCTCTCTCCTGCAGATGAGCCACAATAGTTTTGGATCCATCCAACTACGCATTCTTGTTGAAAACCGAAACTTTTGTTACATTCCGAGTCCTGTCGATTTGCTCTTCATTACGACCACAGATTCAGAGATAAAAGATTCAGACTTCTTCAACCCGAATTGGATTTACAACGGCAGCATCAACCACTCCCTCCATCCACTTCGAGCAAGCGATATCTCATTGAGTTACTCCGGTTCTCGAATCGGCGGCCTCCTCAATCCGATTTTAATCTGCTGCTACTAAAAAATTTGCTGTTTTGCTGCAAAGTCATAAGCCAAGTTGCAATTTTGACGAGTTCTTGCATTGCGATCAGGTACAACTCCCGGTTTTTGCCTGTGTTCTTCCAAGACTGGTGCATGCAATAGTTAAATCTGCTAAAGTTGCGATCTTGGCGAGTTGTAAAGGTTTTTGGGCGCAAGGATTTGGTGCGGAGTAGGTTCTCCGATGGTTCCGCAGATGGTGGATTGCCGGAGCTTGATCGAATTCTGCCGCGCCTTCCAGAAGCGCTGCCATATGGATCGGAGCAGCCAATCCCGCCGGCGGACCGAGTCCTTGAACCCTCTCTGCCATCCATTCTGCGAGAACTCCCCGGTCGCCTCCGTCGACGTGGTCATGCTGCTTCTGGTCCTCGTCGCCTTCGGCGTCCTCACCGTCCCTTGGTTCAAGTTTGTCTTCAACGAGGCCTACGAGCATCTGCCGGCTGCCATGGACGTCGTGGGCGACGCCTTCCACCATGCTCCGGTCGCTTACGCAGCTGGGTTCGTCCTCATGCTCGCCACCGCGGTAGCTTCTTGGGAGTTCCTGAGTTGCCAGGCGCGGAAGTGTGGCAGTCCCCATTGCAAGGGCCTCCGGAGAGCAGAGGAATTTGACATCCAGTTGGAGTCCGAGGAGTGCATCAGGCACTTGCCGCCGCTGCCGATGGATGCCATCGCAGCCCGGCCACTGGAGCTGGGACAGGATCGCAAAGAGCTCGCAGCAGAGCTGAAGAAGATGGCGCCGCCCAACGGCCGCACTGTTCTCATCTTCCGTGCGCCCTGCGGCTGCCCGGCAGGAAGAATGGAGGTCTGGGGGCCGAAGAAAGTACGAAGGATCAAGAAGTAGGCAATCATATATGTTACATTCTCCAGTGTTAAATATTTCTGTTCTTATACAACATTAAACTTAGATATGTTACTATGTCTATGATACATAGCTGTATATCCAGATCTTCTCTTCTTGTCAAATAATTGCATATGTTAAGGTTGCAGCTCTTTTTGCTACTTTGAAATTAAGAAGACAATTCAATCTTGTAATGAATTAATACAGAAAGTTATAGAGTTTATAACTTCATTGATTTTTTTTTTTTGTTCCTGTACATTTATCTATATGTTGTCTTAAAGTTTTAAACCATAGATCTTTGCATCTGAGGTTCTGATTTTTTTTTCGATAACCGAAGTTTCTGAATTTTACACTGTAGAGCCGAGACTTCTGTGTTTTACAGATTGTGGTGCATTCTGATAAGTAGTTGGTGTTTATGTTTTCAGTTACTATGATCAATCAATTTATTGTATTGTGATTTCCACTGATGATAATAGTTCCCAGAAAGCAGTTGTTTTTCCTACACTAGAGCCAGTTAAAAGTTCTATGTTGCTAGTAACCTAAATAATTATGCATATTGCTAGTTAGTAGGTTTACAGTATCTATCATTTGCTCATCGTCCTGATTATGGAAAATAAACTTTGAGGATGATATTCGAAGGAACAGCATTCAATCTCAGACCAGTGACCACACCAATTAAGAATTTGCATTCAATCTTAAACCGTTCATCTGTTCAGATGTGCATGCTTAGACTCCATCACTCAAGTTTGCATTTATGACATTTTCACCTTAGAATTCATATGACTTCAAACAATCCAACTTGGAGAGTGCATTGTCATCTTGGATTTCAGTTGACACCCTAAACTTGTGCCGCATTTTGGCTTCACATGAAGCCATTTGAGGAGTCGTTTCTTTCGTCAACTTCTGCAACTGAGGTGGTTTTTTCTCATTTTGACATAAGTAGTACTTGTGAATTGAGCCTCGTATGAAGTGCTTATAATATTAAATTCTTACAAATATATAATAGTATATGATCTTATCTGATTAATCATGAACAATCACGGATTCTAATTGAGTTAGGTGCACATCAAACAAGCAGTAAAATGTATCCAGAAGCTCAATATGTAGCATTAGACGAAAATGAAACCAATTATTTGAAAGCAGCTAATATCTTTTGGTTTGATGGTGGAGTAGCATTGTCTAATCATTTAATGTTCTTTCTTTCCTAGATCCAAGCTGTGAACTCTTGAGAAACAACATTAATATATTGCAAAAGACTGAAAATTAGAAGCTTCTTTTTCGGTGTAATAAAAGGATTCAGAACTTTCTTCCTCGTTAACAAATCTGACATCTTTGTTTAGTCCATCAAAAAGACGTATGATGGACTTGCATATCAAAATAAAAAAAAAAACTCTGTCAAATACAAGCCTATTACAACTCAGAAACATGCATATCTAAATGCCTGCATACCTAAATGCTTGAATATCCTTCTTAGACACCCTCGGAATCGAATTAGTCACGTGCTACTGCTAGTAACCGCAGATTAAAAAGAAACTTTAGCCCCTCTAAATGCTTGCAAAGTATCTGGGACATACTATGATAAAATTCAAAGGATGCAGAAACATAACTAAAAATATAAGCCAAGGTTATGCAAATAGTATTGGACTTCTTAAACATAACCAAAAAAAAAAAAGAAGGAAGACCAGATTAAGCTACTTGTTTTGTCCAAAAAGACTGCATGCACAGGATGTAAATCTTTTATATTGAATGCAAGATATAATCCTTGGCGACCATCCGCACAGAGCAAGCAGACAACAATCAAACTATTTATGCACCTTGTCAACAACTGCTCCATAAAGATGATCTCAAAAGCTGCTCAAACCATCTTCTGCAATAATATTCAAAAGCATTAAAGGGTACTAAACAAAATGAAAAATCCACGATTCAAGCCATATGCATCAATTCAAAGTCAATAACTTTCTGCAAATTGAATAAACAGGCGGAGTCTCGAAGAAATATCTTGAATTTCAACTTACAGAATGACTAGTTCTTAAGGTACACAAACAATGACATAAACTTTGAGCAGTTGCCGAACGGAAATTTGCGTAATGTAATTACTAAATACTGTACAAGAAGGTAGCAGGAAACAACATGAAGAAGCTACAATGAAGTGAAGTTCTTGACTCCTTAGTCAGCATGAGTTACTTCCATATGTGAATTATCTTCAACCTGTATGCGATATAGACAATGGTAGAAAACTACAAAGGGCCATAACCTTTTGAAGTGAAATGATCCCTAGTGTCATCAGGATCAAGAGGCCAACAAGACCAAAAGTCAGTTATCCTCACTGTGTGAGTAACTAGTCCCATAGTTGGATGAGGTTGATGATGGATTCCGGGAAGGATTTCCGCCATTCTCAGACCCCGGCAACGGGACATATTCCCCAAAAGGTCGCAAAATCGGGATTCTATCTTGTTCAGGATCACTTCCACTGACAGAATCCACCCAATTGCCGTTGCCAGAATGGCTAGAAATCTTTGATTCATCAACTGGCAACTGATACCTACAAACTGGGCATGAGCTGTGAAGTTTCAACCATGGCAGTATACAATCACTGTGGAACTTATGCTTGCATGGCATCT
Organism: Pontederia paniculata; assembly: GCA_001647135.1. Lineage (NCBI taxonomy): Eukaryota > Viridiplantae > Streptophyta > Magnoliopsida > Commelinales > Pontederiaceae > Pontederia > Pontederia paniculata. The sequence continues at coordinate 25,884 of LTAE01003424.1, forward strand.
CTTTAGCTTCTGCATCAATGACAAAGTCATCTAAACAGACTGAGCAGCCTGTGATCTCCTGAATCTTCACTGTGGGCAATGCATCCACTGCTTCTTTCTTTGCGGGCGGCGTCCCCCGCCTGCTAGAATCAATCTCCGCCAAGTGCTGCAACAGCAGGTCGAGACCAGGGCCGACGAGGAAGTCTCCAAAGGACACACTACCGGCAATGTTGCTTGAATCTTGGCTTTGGCTCTCAACATTATCAGAGGATCCATGGCCAAGTAACGCTTGACTGAAAGGGTCAATGAGAAACATATTCTCCCTATTACTTCGCCTTACCATTTCTCCCTCCCTTTCTCTCTGAAAGTTTTCAGACTCCGGCCTGAAATCATCCCGGAGACTCTGCAGCAAGCGAAGGATGGCCGACGTGCGCCGACGCATCCTTAAGAATTCTTGGAAGTCATGATTGAGATCTGATTCTTGTTCCTCCTCTTCCTCTTCCCTTTGGGACCTTGAATGCCAAGAAGAGCCATCCATCATGGAAAGAAAGACAGGTTCCCATGGAGAAGGGGGAGATCGATCTGATACGAGTGCAGGAACAGAATTCATGTCCCCTCCGCTGTCCATCTCCTCAATAAATCCACCATCACAATATGGACACTTAAGCTCAACATTCATGGCTGGGTTGACTGTTTGGCTGCACTCATAGCACCAATATCTGCCGATCACGAGCTCACTCATCTTGCTATTCCTCTTTTCTTACTTGCTCCTACTGCAAAAATTTGTAAAACAGAAAACGCAAAAAACGAATTTAGAAGAAGGATCACCATTTTTGCACGACAACACTTGCATATACAGCAGATCTAAGCGAATCTAAGCATAGAGGAACGAAATCTTTGCAAGATACGAGCGAAATTTAAGCCTTAGATGTTCTATCTGAAAAACAAAGGAATCAAAAGTGTTCACAAACCGCTGAACACTCGACGACAGAACTCCCCAAAAGTCCAACTTTTGGACATCAATCTTTTGTATGTTTAAAGGAACTCTGTGAAGGCTAAATATTTCTCCAGACCAAAAAGTCTCAGAGAACTCATATGAATAACAGATCATGCATATGAGAGAAACTAAAAGAGGAAAAGGAAAAATTAAGCAGTGTTATTATTGATGTAGAACACCATAACAAAGAGCATAAACAACACATACAAGCAAAAGAGTTGAAACGTCCCTTCAGGAAGAAGGTTGTTCTCATTCCAACGCCAAGATCAAGTTCCTCAATATCCAGTGTCATCTATTGTCAATTTCTGCAAGATTACAGCATCTGCCCTTTAGAATCCAGAGTCTTTTGCCATGAAGAATAATAGTCAACTCATTCAAGATATGCTCAAAGGTCAATGGTGAATTCAAGCATCACAGAAAAGGAGTTCGCCAGCTACCACATATTCTGATATTGAAGTAAACATAAAATGGTTGAAGGAAAACCTTGGAGAAAAACACACAGGAAAAAAATGCAATGAAAAGTGAAAAAAATAAATTGCAGTTCTTAAATTTTCAATTATACGTTAGAATTAGAGAGATGACAGGGTCAGGGGATACCTTAGAGAGAGAGAGAGAGAGAGAGAGAGAGAGAGAGAGAGAAGGCAAAGGCACCCACCACCAACCAGACTCTGTCTTCTCTCTCATTGGAGTTGATATTCCTCCTTTTTTAGTGCTAAGGCTACATCTTAATATTGTTTATAACAAGTGTAGCCATGGTTATTGTACTAAACAATATTACCTTTTTTCTGTTTTTTCTTTTCTTTTCTTGATGAGTGGATTACTTGAATTCATGTTATTTATGATAACTGTTTTCCCTTCCTAAAACAAGAGGTTAAATGATTGGTGAAGTTTAGCCATTATTTCTTAACCAGAGATAATCTCTCTACTGGGCTATATAGGGACCAAGGTTAATTAGGACAATGATGCTCCTGAAATAACTATCTTTTTTTTGTGCAAATTTATGGTTGCTACTACCATGCAATTATCCCTTTTTATTGTTAATTTGGAAGCAATTGAATCTGATGCAATATAAATTGAACGTTACTATACCATACCAATTGGTTATTGAGTTGGAAACGGAGAAATCTCGAAATCTAATTTTAGAATCACCTATTGATAATTATGAGCATAGGTTTGTAATTAAATTGTTCAATATCCTACCTAATCAAGGTTGGTTGATACAGATAATTAGCGAGTTTGTATTTTAGGTTGAGGGACGAGCGAGCTAGTAGCCCCGAGTTCGAGCCCCAGAGTCACCACTTTGGGCAGGACTTTTCCTTGACGCCACCTGTTCGAACATCGAATTAGTCGAATGTCAATAACTCTAGACATCGATAGTAGTCATCCAAAAAAAATTGTTCAATGTCCTTAATTCTAGGCCAAGTAACCTTTGGATTGTCATCGTTTCTAATAGAAGTGGAATAATAATAAAGGTATCATAGCATTTAAATAATATCATGTGATGTTCAGTGGGTCTTGTATTTTTTTTCTCTCTTTGAATGAAAATCTAACATGGATCTTGTAACCTTAGATAATATAGTTGACTTTACTCTTTTTTTCAATTAAATAACGATTAAAATAATCCAAGCAATACTATTAGTTATTGAAGATGAAGAACATTGAATTAGGTAACGTGTGAACCAAAGTATTTTTCTCCAAAGATGACAGCTAACTATTTCAAAAAGCTTATTTATATTTTTAATAGTTATACTAAATTAGATAAGCAATTAATGTTGTAAGATGATAGATCAAGTCAGATCAGACTAATTAAATTAGATGATTGAATTAGATACTTTAAGATTTTAAAGTTATTGCACTCTTTTAAAAAAAAAAATTGTTGAACCACTTCTGATCTTTTTAATTCGCTTCAATCCAAAACAGTTCAATCATCAATCCAAGGACAATTTTGAATCCAAGCACCCATCCGATTGACCAGGCCAAGCCGAGTTTTAGAACTTTGTAAGTTACCATCTTAATAAAAACTTAAGTAATAAGAAAAAAAAGATTGATTTTTATATTCATATTTTAATGCTATCTATGTTAGGTGCAACTTTAGCTATCTCACCTCACTACATTAATCCCCAAAGGAGGATACATTGAGTTTCATTGATATTTGGATTCACAATTTCTTGATCTACTCTAGTATCATATCAAATTAGATATGTTTTCATCCTACTAAGGTTTATATGTTAAGAAGAAAATTTCTGTTTACTTATTGAGTAATAATAGAATACATTAATCGTTATCAAAAAAATTTCTTTGAAAAACAAAATTTATATTTGAGAAAAAGTTCTTTTTTTAAAATGAGAACTGTTTTTGTTCTTTTATATTTTTAAATTCATAAAAAATACATGTAAATTATTTCGTATTACGAATAATTTCCATTATTAGAGTAATAATTAGACATCTTGTCCAACAAAATATACCTAATTAAAGTAAAGTATATGTGCTTAACATATTCATTTGATAATAAAAGTATGGAGCATAAGGGCGTGGATGTCCATCCCTATATTGGGGGCTCATTGGTTCATGGGCCCTTCATTGTTTAACATAAAACATATTTAGGAAGTCCAATCCTTTTTTTAATATCCAAAAATAACGCATACCCAAGCAACAACTGAAGTTAGATTCATATCCATGGGCTAGTAGGTAATATTGGAATAAGTTTTTATCTAACATTTTTTTCCTCGATAATATTATTTTATCCCCATAATTATCAGACGGATATCTATTAGTATGGTTAGTATGAGTAATTTTCAAAAATGGTACCTCAACTTTACCTAGGATTCCAAGTTGATCCCTCAATTTTATTTTGTAACTAATTAATCTCTCAACTATATAATCTTTTCACAATTGGTCAATTTTATATATTATAATTATTTTTTAGTGATGTGGCAACCGCATCATCTAGTTTCATCAATTATTTATTGATGTCATAGTCAATGACACACAAATAAACTTTTTAAAAAAAGAATAAAATAAAAAACATCATTAAAAATAATATATAAACACATAGAATTATTTGATAAAAGATAGATCTTATATGTTCATGATCTTATAAGAATTTTTTTACTATTTTTCGTGTTAAAATAATCGAAGTACATAACCACTATTAAAATCATATACATATGACAAAATTAGAATAATAAAAAACTATATAATTAATCTCCTAAATAATTAGATGATTAATCTTTACATGTTATTTTCAACATGAATAACTATAACTTTAGAAATTGAAGCAACATTAGAGTATTTTTTAATTTTTGTGAACGTATAAGATCGTGAAAAGAAAATAGTAAAAGTTCTTTTATAAGATCGTGAATGCATAGGATCTATTTCTTATCAAGTAATTTTGTATGTTTATATGTTATTGTCTAATGATATTTCTGCTTTTGTTCTTTGTTTCTCAAGTGTTCATTTGTGTGTCATATCACATCAATAAATAATTGATGAAAAATAAATGATGTGGCTGCCACATCACCAAAATATAATTATAATATATAAAAGGGACAAATTGTGAAATGATTATATAGTTGAGGAACTAATTAGTTATAAAAGAAAGTTGAGAAATTAACTTAAGATCTTAGGTAAAGTTGGGGTACTAATTCTGAAAATTACTCTCTGGTTAGTATCCACTTGGAAAATAAAATAAGGATAAGTAATTTCATGGAATAAGTTTTTTTTTATCTTCTGGTGACAACTACTTATCAATGATAATAATTCCAATGACATGCATTCTTTTGTTGCATTGTGTCGAACATATTTTTTACTATCAAATTTTACTAATTTATATAAAATATATTTATTCATGAATTATATATATATATATATAGTATATGATATAATCTTATTACGGATAATTTCAATAATATATGCAATCATCGATTTAAATTTAATGATTAAAAAATACGCTTACGATGTCTAAATTATGTTTAACACGTTCTTTTTTTTTTTGTAAGGTTTGATTTTTTTTTTCATTATTACCTCACGATATTTTCTACGCAAGTCCCTTACTCCAAATTTGGTGTTTGGATTTCATTTGATCCAATCACTTACACTATGTTTGGATTGAAGGTAACGGAGGGTAATGGAGGGGAGAGTAATAATTAACTTTGTTTGGATAATAATTTTTAGGAGAAGAAAGTTAAAAATTAACCTCCTTTCCCCTCCTAACTAACTAAAATTGATTACCCCCAAATTAGGGTTGAATGGAGGGTAGAAAATTTTACCCTCCATTTCCTTCCCTCCCATTATCTTCCCCTCCCCTCCCTTCCCCTCCTCTCTTATATCCAAACATAGCCTTAGTAAGAGTTAGGATATTTAGTGGGATAGAGATGTATACAAAATTTTAAAAAATAATTATTGCTAAATTATACCAACGAACTCATTAGTAATACGTTTTTATATCATGGAAACCATTATAATTTAAATTATTTAAAATATATTATTATTATTATATAAGATCACTGAACTAAAATATAAATTCTACGTATACATGTTAAGAAAATTACATAAGCTATAATTTATGATATCAAAACATATAATATGATATTGCTATCAATTTATCAAAATTATTTTATAAATATAAATTAATAAAATCATAATAATTAATTAATATCGTGCGTTAAAAACAGTTATTTAGATTATCAAGTCAATCTATTTTTTTTTCTCTTCCTCCTTTTTCAAGATTGTCATTCATGTTAAAGTTTATATTTCCGTCGTCGTCATTAGCTCTTTTGTCATTTTCGCTTTGGGTGCAAAAGTTTTTATTATTCCACACAGCTTGATCAACTGATATAAATGTACATTATATATGGGACTTTTGCTTTCTCATTCTAAAAGTTCTTCTAATCACTCGTAATTCAGTAAAGATCGAAGAAAGAATTAAATTTGATTTGTACAAATAATTAATAAACTTATGTCTCGAATGCTCGAAGTTAAGGGATGAAGTAGCCACTAGTTCTGAGTTTGAACCTTCGAAATCATTAATTTAGTCAGAATTTATTATTTCGCTCGCATTCGAACATCGAATTAGTTAGATGCTAAGAATATAAATACATCGAATTAACTAATTTCTTAATATTGACCATTTTCGAGGTTCAAACTTCATACCTCTTATTTTTTCAATTCAACTTTTTTACTAGTTAAATTAATTATTGCTGACTGTATAGAAGTTCAGCGCACTTGTCAAAATTATTAATGATTATAATTAAAATATTAGATCGTATATATGCAAATGATTTTAAATCAAATATCAATAATTTTGTCACGTTTACGTGCCCAACACTAAAAACACACTGTACTTCCCTTTTTTGACCTATTATTTATGCCGAAAATATGATAAAAAAGTCTTCTCATCATCAAACCACTTGATGCGCATTCTCTGTGTGATTTTTTCTATTGAATTCTTAATTATTAATGCATAAGATGCATCTAAGTGTTAATTAACATCATCCTAAAAATTCGAGTTATTTGTTATGTCTATTTTATCATCATATTAGAAAAAATCTCCTTTTATAACTTAGATATTCAATTTTAAATTAAAGCACTAAGCTAATAAATAAATATGCAATTAAATCAACTTTTCTATTTTCAAGAATTTATAACATAAATATGATTTTATCATGATTAAAGACTTGAAATACTATTATGAAACCACACTTCATTAATTTCTGTAATAAATAAATAACTAGAATATGTATATTAACTAATTGAACTCTTTCGTATTTATATAAATATAGCAGAAATACATTTTAAAATTTGAGAAAAGGAAAGTATAGTATAAATTGATACTATTATATATAATTTTTATGAACGTTCTTTCATTAAAAAAGTATAATTTTCTTTAAAAAATATGGCGATAATAATGTGATGCAAGTTTTCAGTAAATGACAAATAAATAATTAAAGCATGCATATTTGGTTGCACAACAAGTGGACAATTTTTGAAAGTGATCAGATGACTCATATCAATCAATCAAGCAATTAATTATATTATCCCCAACAAGGGATCCATCTTCAATCATAGTTGACAATAATTTCTATTTAAATCTTATAATTTTAGAATTTTAAAAATTTTAATCGATCTCCATCTTAACTATAAAAAAATTATAGGTAAGCTGATCTTTTCTGATCTTATACAATTTTAAATAAATATTTTAATTATTTAAAAAATAATATTTTTTTGTAATGTTGATAATAAATATAAATGGAGTCTTATATATTCTTATAAATTTATCAAAATTATAATTTACTGAAGTCTAATTCACAATTTGAGTAAAAACTTATTATATATATTAAAATATATTATTTTATTAATTCATAGAAACTTATGATATTTAATTTAATTTTACGATCTTGTGCAAAATCTTATTCTTGACAAACTTAAATTAATTTGACTACTTCATACTTCCTAGTGACTAGTTATTGTCACGAGTCGGTGTCCCAAAAAATTGTACATATTTGGGTCTCATTTGGAAGAACATATTTGGCAATCCTAACATTTCTCTAGCGATATATAAATAAATATTATATTTGAAAATCTTGTAAGAAAAACCAATTATATTCAAATATAAATATAAATATGTGGATAAACAATTCTAATCTCAATCCCATAAAAGTACTTATCCTTAAGTTTTTTTCTCAAAAAGGAACAGTATTTTTAATGATGAATTTACCACTGATATTCTTTTAAAAAAATAAATAATATATTTTTAAAACGAGAAATAAAGATGTCTCAATATTTTTTTGAGCATTTAATTGTTAGGTTCATGAACCTGAAGCAAAGACGCGCACCCTTAATTAACTTGACATGGACGTCACATTTGGACGGGACGTCGCAGTGATCGATTTGTCAACCACCGACCGGAGGTCTTTAAAACAATCGAAAGTATAAAATATCAAAGCATATAGTTAACGTCCGAAGTCCTTGTACTTCTAGCAACAAACAATAGAAAGATATCATCCATAAAAGGTTAAATTCAAGACATTTATCTTATAAATTAACTAAATATTTACTTTAAAGACGAATTCAAGAATAAAAAAATAAAGGAATACCAAAATATATATAAACAAATTATACAAAATTTTAAAAGATCAATATTTAAATCATAGATCTTAAAATATTAATCAAAATAATCTATTCATTAAATTAATTATATAATAATATTATTTTATTAATATTTATTGTATTTAGTGATCATAACTACTAGTATATAAATGGCGTCGACCGATTGAAAACTTTCATGACTTGCCGACACCATCTTATTATTTAGATAAAAGGTAATATTGCATAGGACCCCACAATCCCATTCAAGAAATTATTCGCTTTAGATTAATGACCCGCACGAATTTAAAACGCGTCTTTGGGGCCTTGCCATTGGGTCCTTACATTCTTCCCCCTTGAGGGCTCAACGTCCTCGTTGAGTAGGCTCTGATACCAATTTGTAACGCCCTCAATCCTATTTAAGAAATTGTTCGCTTTGGGCTCATGACCTGCACGAATTTAAAACATGTCTTTGGTAGTATCAGAGTAGCACAACGGTCTTTTCTCTTCACCCTCAGATGTTGTCCGCTTTGGATTCTAGAGGTGGCCCCTATCCTACGGAGTATCTATGTTCCACATGGCACTTAGTTCCTCACGATTTTCTTCCAACGCGTCTTTAATAGTGAAGAGAGTGATCACTTATAAGCCCATGATCACCTCCGTATTTTGCTCATGTGAGATTAAACCCTTGACCTTGTCATTGGGTCCTTACACTCTCCATTCGGAAAAGTCTTTTTCTATATAATAATAATAATAATAATAATAATAATAATAATAATAATAATAATAATAATAATAATAATAATAACGGT
>LTAE01003425.1:10505-37383 GCA_001647135.1 Pontederia paniculata
CCCCCCCCCCTCTTGGTGCCATCCAGATCCTACACCATAGAGAGAACAGGAAGAATGAGATGGTGGGGTCTCTTCAGGGACATCTGATAAAATCAGAATGAGATAGTGAACACATTGATGAAGTATATGTTAATGATGGATTAATGGTTTCCTAGAGCCCCTTTGAAATAAATTGTCCCTAGAGCATGGAAAAAGGAGTTTAGATGGCAGATCATGCAATCTTGTCTTTTTAATGGATAAAAGAATGTCATGTTTTTTATCCCATCGTTTCTGGAAGCCATTTTCAGCTACAAATTGTAATTGATCCAGAGGGATTATTAAAAAAACAGTGATCATAATAAGCATCCTTGGTTAATTAGTTTTGCAAGATGTGGACATAATACAACTGTCCTTTTTCAAGGTCTTGTTCTTTTGTAGTACTTTAAAGGAGTTAATCATGGAAACTATGATTCTGGATTGCATGTGGATGTGTAAACCAACTGCTTCTTATTTTTCCTCTATATTTAGCTTCTAGCAAAAAAATTGATAGAGCGCAATGGCGTCGTATGATCCATGTAGCCGACCCACCTAGTGGGATAAGGCTTTGTTGTTGTTGTTGTTGTATTTAGCTTCTAGCAGTTGCCATATGCATTATTGCTTGGACACTTGATCGATTGGTTGTTCTTTGATCTTTTTTTCCACTACCTCTCTGTAATTTCAATGGTCTGTGTTCTAGTTTCCGTATGAACAAGTCATATTAAACTATAGGAGGTTATAGTGATGAATTTTTCTTCGAATTGAAAGGAATCAGTTTTAATGATTAACTAAAATCAGCAGGCTCTCCCTCTCAAAACAAAAGATCAACAGGCTCACGTTCTGCAATTTGGTTGTTTCAAACTGTGGTTGTGAATTGGATTTTGCAACATTGTTTTATCTTGTCCTGTCATAATGTTTATTAGTTATGTCTAGCTTATGTAAGTAAATATGCTGCTTGCATCTGCCAAAATGATGCTAGAATGGATGTGTCCTGATCTTTTTTACATTACGTCAAGACATAACATCTCTTCTGTTTTGATGATCACATATTTTGTTGGTTCGGGTGGAGTTGGCTTAGATCTATACTTTCCAGATTCATCTAGCTCAAATATGAGTTTTGATGTTGTGTATAATTAGAGCCAAATGTTTCTTGGTTATTATGTTCCAGTTGTCCTTGGCTTTTACTTCTTTTATGGGTTGGAAGTGAGATATCATAAATTGTTTAACCTCATTTGTCCTTGTCTTTTACTTCTTTTATGTTGGGAAAAAATATACTTGGTCTTGCAGCCTGTATTTTTCATTGCTTGGCCAGTTACATGATGGGGAAGTCCACTGCTCTTTTCCTTTGAAAAGAGGGAAGTTCACTACTTGCACTGAGATGACAGTTGATATCTGATTTTTGAGAGGAAGTCACTTTTTACTTAAACTGTAACATTCGAAATTCATTTTTCATTCTTGAAATTTTTGTCCTTTGTTGCAATTAGTGTGATGCAATTCGTATGTTCACCAATCTCACGTTCTTTTACTTGCTGATGTTTAATCCACGTCTAGTATCATTTTCGTGAAATGGGAAAGAATGACTACAAAGTTGGGTAGACATTAGATATTTATTACCAAACATGAAATTCTGTTCTTTGCAGAAATTGGTGTGATGCAATTCAACATGTATAGCAATGACAAGTTCTTTTACTTGCTGATGATTAATCCATGTCTGATATTCTTTTTTTTAGAAAAGGAATTCATGAGTTAAGTTGGGTGGTCATCAGATATATATTACCAAACATGAATTGTACAAGTGTGTATCAAAAGCAAATATTATGAAAAGGAAAGCTGAGATGGAGTTACCCAAAATATTATGCTCTTATCTCCCACTCAGCCAACAAAGAAGGAATTGTGATGTATTATGTCAATGTAAACACATCTTCCCCAAATGTTGGTGTGGTTTCTTTTGAAGCCATATGAACCATACGATGGCCAACAGAACCACCAAGATGTACCAATCGCTGAAAGTACTCTAGAATGCCTCAACTGTGGTAGGATCAATGGCTCCCCTCCTCATTTGCTGCTATACCTTGTGGGTTATCTAGCAGTCAAATAGGAAATGGGTTTGTCCTCACCTGCCATGCGACATAGTGCATGATAAGTTCAAAATATGAAGCCTAGCTTGTGCTGTAGACTCGTCGTAATCTTGCATATTAATCTCTAGCTCAGATTACATCTTTTTCTTTTTTTTTCTTCAATTATACCTTTGGACCACTATTAAAAATGTCTTTACTACTTTTTGGGAGAGGAGGATGATGACACCGAATGAGGTTTCTATGTTTTAGAAAGGGATTACAACCGTGATGACTTGCCTTAGCCTTTTCTGACCATCTTCGGGCTCAGGCACGGGTCTTGGCTTTTGGGAGGATCCTTGGGCTACTACTGAGCCACTTTCTATCATGTTTCCTAGATTATTTGCGGTAGCAGAGGATAAACATTCTCTTGTGGCTTCTTATCGGTTCGGGACTTTGCTCTCAAATGGTGTTTGGAGCCCCCCAATTTATATCGACGCTATCACATCAATGAGAAGAAGATTTTCTTTCTTCAAAATAAAAAAAAGAAGATTTTCTTCTCCTATTGAATCAGCTGGAGAGTATTGCTTCCAGTCCATATAGGCAGGATGCTTGGGTTTGGAGTGTTAGTTAGTTTGAGTTAAGAATGTGGAAGACCTGTTGAGTACAGATAATTGGCCTACCGATATGGATCTGTGCATGGATTGTTACTTGATATGGCATACCAAGATTCCAGTTAGGATTATAATTTTTGCCTGGCTGCTGAGAAGATCCCAACTCCCAGCACAAAGCTACCTCTTTCGATGGGTTCATGAGGCACAAACATCTTGTATTTATTGTGATGCAACAATAGTGGATATCAACCATCTGTTTTTCGATTGTCCGGTGACAAAGGAGGTGTGGCATAAATCTGGTTGCTCATGGATTGACCATCGAGCATCTATGAGATTTTGGAGATCTTTCAAAACGAGTGGTCAAAACTTACAAGCACAAGTTTACATTTCAAGACGTCAACGAGAGATTCCTTTTGCTTTCTTGTAGTCCATTTGGGTACAACGAAATGGGTGCATATTCCAGGGAGAGAGGTGCTGTGTTGAGAATATTGTAATAATGGCAAAGAATATGTTTGGAGATTGGAGAGGAGGCTGATTCCGTTACCTAGCATTGTATTGTAATGCTACTTTTGGTCGTCAATAATAATATGGTAACCATCCTTTGTCCTTTAAAAGAAGAGATGTCTTTACGAATGCACATAAAGAATTCATCTCTTCAGCATTGTTTTTTTTGAAATCTTCATTGTGTGATTGCCATATTTACTCTACCCGCAGCTTGTATTTCGTATACCATCATATTCTTCCATGCTACATGTGGCCTTGCATTTTTCAAATTATAGCTTGTGCATTTCCACTCGGAAACTTCATGTCAGTTAATATTGGTGAGCTTTTCCCATAGGAGATATGTTCACTGAGGAGCAAAATGAACTAGTTGAATCAGCAGCTGAGATGCTTTATGGTCTGATTCATGTTCGATATATATTGACTGGTAAAGGGATGGCTGCAATGGTGAGATCTCAAACTTGTGTCCTCACATGTGTTCTAGTTAATATTTAGTCTTAGTTGATTGGTTAACACTTAACATCCCTTGCTGCATTTCTTTTGCAGCTAGATAAGTACAAGAACTATGATTTTGGAAGATGCCCTCGAGTTTACTGCTGTGGACAGCCCTGTCTGCCTGTTGGGCAATCAGATATTCCTCGATCAAGTACTGTGAAAATATATTGTCCCAAATGTGAAGATATATACTACCCACGATCCAAGTACCAAGGCAGTATCCTTGACTTGTCTATAACTTCTTGAGCTTCATTTACATTATTTGATACCTGAGCATGCACATGATAAGATATGCTTCACAAAAATGTTTTACTTGTTCTTTAAGTTAGGTCATTTAATCCTTTATGCGTGGAAGAGGAATGAAATATTCCTAGCAAAGAAAGATGAGCGAACCATCTTTTTCTTTTGTTTCCGTTGATGTGCGTTTGATGCTTTTCATTGAATTTAAAGTGCATTTAGCTTCCAAAATTGTCTGGTATCCTTTTGGGCTTAGTCTTTCTTTGACGTATGTGGTTGTTGCTTGGTGTAGCGATATTGCATAACATGCATGCTTTCCTCTAGAGGTAGATTTTCTGTAGCCATTTCTTTTCTGAAGATTTGAGTGTGCGCGCACTAGCTGCTGAAGTTTCTCATGTTTGTTCTGTTGATTATTTCTTGACTTTGCTTAGACATTGATGGGGCTTACTTTGGAACAACATTCCCTCACCTGTTTCTGATGACGTATGGGCATCTCAAGCCACAAAAGCCATCTCAACTATACATTCCCAGAATATTTGGATTTAAGGTACACAAACCTTGATGCAAAGGTTTAGATGCTCTTGGAAGTTCTGCCTGAGATCTTTATATTGGCGAATGATTGAAGGGAATGCTTAGCAGCTTAGATGAAGGTTCCCATATTCAACACCAGGAATTGACCAGCCTCCGGATGTCAACGGTCTGACCTATGCAGCAAACTTTTTTTGTCTTAATCTACCCGTTACTCCAGAGCAGTGTAACTTTTTATTGTGATCCTTAATTTGTATCATTTAATATGCCATTGCAGTTCCTTTTTTTTTTTATCTTGTCACTTCATCCCTTTGTTCTTTTCCTTTTTGTTTATGTAGAACGACGGCATGCAAAATTTTGAATCTGGATATCTGCTGTATTATTGATATTTTTCAAAAGATCTTATATGTTGATCAAGATGCATAAACCTGAGTTTAATATGGTAATGTCACGCCTGTCTTCATCATGCTCCTCTACCTCACTGTATATTGTGAACTTCAATATCAAAATCCATGGCTTCTTCTGTATGATGGCTAAGGGACTTTGGAAATTTCTTAGAATTCAAAATCTTGCCTTCATCTTGTTTAGTATTAATAGTATGACAATTGGAACTTTTACCTGATTATTCTATTCACATGCACTAGTGTTTGCAAAGATTTATGCACTTGATCTGTTTGATATAGTTCGCTGCTCTTTTTACTGCACAGTCGGAATTTACTTTTCGCGCCGACGGCGGGTTCCAGCGAAAGATGGATGGCTTAATTTAAGCACGCTGTTTTACTTTGATAAGCATATATGTTTGCCTTGTTAATTTTTTTTTCTACATATCCATTTTTATTGTTAAATTAAGCTTTTATTTTTGTCTTCTGCTGAAAATAGGGGGGATGACAGGTACGTGCAGTGATAAGGAGATAAAATCAAACTGTGATATTCATCTTTCAGGACCAAGTCCAAGGGGGACATGAAGATGACATGTCGAGGTTGCATTAAATTAGCATCAATAAAACAAATTGATCTGAACACATTAAATTAGCATTCAATCTGTAACTTCAAATTGGCTGCTTGGCTTGAAAGGATTAGACTCGTCGAAAGCACTTTAAGACTACTTTATTTTTGACTCCTAATATAAATTGGAAACATAGCCTAATGCTTCATGAGATGTTTGATGCTTAAATTTTATTTTGGTAAATCTCATATCAGACAAATATGTCTGTTTCTTCTGCAAATTAAGACTTATTAAACCACAATAATAAGTATATAAGTCCTTTTCGTTTGGCTTGTAAGGTAGGCATACAACATATCATGTTTCAAAAGATATTCCTGCATGGATTCACCAAAGAAGGAAAAATATCCTTCATTTACTTCTTAGTCATGGACCCTCTCTCTCTCTCTCTCTCTCTCTCTCTCTCATCTCTCTTCTCTCTCTCTCTCTCTCTCCCCTCATTTCTCTCTTCTCTCTCTCTCTCTCTCTCCCCTCATTTCGACCATCACAGCCGAAAGGAGAGAGGGAGATGATCATGCTGCTGTGTTTCTCTCATAACTGTTGAAAGATCCACATAACTACAGTCCATACGTTAGTCCATACGTTGCTGCCAAAATGGAATGCATATGACTAACATTTATGTTCCGTTTCATATGCTGCTTTGTTGTCGTTGCATACTTTATAAAAAGCAAGTTTCCAAATCAAGTTTGGTTAGTACGAGATTATGTCTTAATAAGAGTTTATAGTTCAGTGTTTAAATCTTAGAGTCGTTAATTTGATTAAAATTTAGCTCTTCTCTCCTATCCGAATAAATAATGAATCATGTATTAATAGGCTTCGTTTGACGAAATTAATATTTTAATTAGTGAATATCGAATTAACTAATAAATAACGAATATATATTAGTGAATAGTGGATAGCGGTTCGATTAATAAATTTAATAGAAGTGTTCGATGATTATAATGGTTGAACTAATTGATAACTATAAAATGATCTAAATAGACATAATTTGCATTTTATTTATGTAGAATATTTTGTTATGTTATGCATAATAACTAATTTATTTATTATTTTAATAAGATTAGTTTATTTAAATAAATTATTTTTTGAAATGAAGAAAAAAAATACTCAATTTAAAATAAAGGAATATAAAATAATGTTTATGATGATAAGAAAAAAAATTATATGATTTTTTTTAAAAAATATGTAATACATATTTAAAAATAAATTAATATTTTTTAGATGAAATAAATGAATATATTAACAATAAACGTTCAAGCTTTTAGCTATAAATTTTATATGTGGATAACAATAATAATAGATTTTTATCCTCTAAATTTTAAATGTTATTTTAAAAAAAAATTATCATTGATTTAAAATAGAGTTTTGCACGAGTCAAATTTCTATTTGTTATTCTAAACGTCTAAACTTTGTCATGCTAAATAAAATTATAGTCCTAAACATCAATTTAGATCGAAAAAAATGTCCAAACAATATGGCCAATCTAAAGGTTCAATTAAGAATTCCTGAACTTGTTTGGTTGGGTTGAAAGAAGAGTAAAAAAAGAGAAAGGGAAAGAAAGTTAACAGTTTGATAGCATTTATAATTGAGTAAAATAAAGATTAGTATTTTCTTTATTTATTTTTATTCTCTTCTAATTATTCATTTTTTACGTGAAAAGGAAGGGAATGATATATTTAAAATACGTTTTCTATTGTAAGCTTATATAAATATATTAATCTAAATGAAATTATCATTTAAGTGCATTCTCTTTCTTTCTCTTTAATTATCTATTCAAATAAGAACTATTTCACCTCTATTTTTTTAGTTTTCTTCCTCTTTATTATCTCATATTTCTCTTAATAATTATTGAACTAAATAGACCCTAAAAAGACATTTTTTAGCACTCTTATTTTCTAAATTAATCAAGATTTTTTTTTGAATTTCTAATTATAAAGATTTATATCAAAAGAGGGAAAAAAAAAGACTGAGGGATCCTTATCCTGCTAGAAAGGTTGAAATGAGCTATAGGATGTCTCCTTATCTTGGATTAACGAGAGACAAAAAGAGGAGACTCGTCAAATGAAAAGGATAATGATAGGATACGTGATCAATAATATTTAGAGTTGTTTGGACAAATGTAGGAGCGTCCCCTTTCATTGAACAAAGCTTGAACCACTTGTTGAGGGAAAAGTAGAAAACACACTGCTCCATAGATGGTTAGGATGTTGGACGGCCGCAAGGTATAAATTAATTTGAAGTTTGCAAGATAAATATAAAACAAAGGAAATAATGAAAGTATTACTTACTTTACTATTTATTTTATTTATCGTAAGATATTAAATTTATGATAGATTCATTTCTTTAAAGAGTTTATTAAAAGTTATTATATTTAACATACTACGATTGATAAAATAATTAATAAGATATTACTTAAAATAAGTAATAGGACTAGTTTGATTGGTTTAACTATGAACTAATTTTTATTACAAACCGTAACTGATAATAATCGGGTTAAACCAATAAAAATAGGTTGGATTAGTCAGCCCGATTCAATCGATTTTTTGAACTAAAGGTTTTGAGAAAATAAAAATAAAAAAAAGGAAATCACTAGAAGAAAGGGGGATGAAAATTAGAAAGTATAAATGCTATGTTGGAAGAGGAAAAAAATATAAATGAACAAAATCATTTTTCTAAATGTTCTTTTTTTTATAGAGATTGAATATGTTTTTGCCATTAAATTTTATTCACACTCAAATTGTAGTCATGATCAATTATTTAAATCTTTGATAATTCTATATGTATACTTTACTCATAAATGCTGGTTTTCGTTTTAATTTTCTTTATTATAATAAGCCTTACTTTTTCCATAACACAAAAATGTTCATGACGTCTTGTACATCATGATCATGTCCAAGCTAATT
Source organism: Pontederia paniculata (assembly GCA_001647135.1). Taxonomy (NCBI): domain Eukaryota; kingdom Viridiplantae; phylum Streptophyta; class Magnoliopsida; order Commelinales; family Pontederiaceae; genus Pontederia; species Pontederia paniculata. The sequence continues at coordinate 18,856 of LTAE01003425.1, forward strand.
ATGCTTGCATTTTTTTTCTAAATATAAGGAGAATTTATTTGCCTAATACAAGAAAATTAGAAACAAATTACATCCCGTCTAAGACTCTAATATTTGATCTCTATAACATGAATCAATATTCCAAGTGCCCAGAAACTTCCATTGTGATATAAAGTAGTGGTGTACTTATATTAGTTTTAAGTCATTTAACATTTAAAAAAAATAATATTAATGTTAAGAATATAAACATAAAATTGATATTTTTTAATAGGCTTAAGCTTTGACGACGTATTCAAATCTCATCGTTTATATTAAAAAAATTATCGATTATTGACAAATTAAATTTTGAGCTAAATTAAAATTGTTGTGTCAAAAAACTTTGCTAAGAATATAAGTACAAATATGTTGTTCTTTATATATACTTAGTTTTTTAAAAATTATTGATATGATATCTAATTTAATAATTTAGCTGTTCAACTAAAATTATTCATGATAATTTCGCTGAGTTGGATGTATTCATTTCTTCCATAATTAAAAAGAATGTTTGAAATCGAACTTGGTTGAAGCTGAGAATCAATTTCAAGACCATCTGACTTCACCAATAAATTCATTTCAACTTCTGTAAAATGCAAAATTATCTATGTAGCACACATTCGAATAATCAAATTCAACGACTTATCAAATAATTTATTGAACTCACAAGTTCCATAACACCATTGCTACATAATTGATATTATTAGATTATTTTAATAATTATTGAATAAGTTATTCTCTTGATTAAGAAACTAAAAGGTAACAAATAAAGTCTAAAATAAAGAAAAGAAACAAGTTTTCCCCAAACCTCAAAAAACAGCCCCTTTCTCTCTCTTGAAACCTCTAAAAACAGGAGGAGAGAAATCCTCGCACCCTCTCCCTCACTCACTGTTCCATGCTTTCTTACCACCACAAAGACCAAACCAAACTGAAACTCCATAGGAGGAAAGCAATTAATTCAACTCCAATCATTTCCTTTGTACCCCTTCCCCAATCACAAGCCCTCCCCCTTCCAAATTCCTAAACAAACACACCAGATCATCTGAAAAAAGAGGAGAGAGAGAGAGAGAGAGAGAGAGAGAGAGAGAGAGAGATGCATAGTAACAGAAGACACACACAATACAAGGCAAAAGGAGGACAGCAAAGGTAGAAAGCAGCGGCACCACAGGCAAGAAGAAGAAATAAAAAGGAGGGATTTTTATTGCAGCGATCCATCGCCACGACCGCCGTAATCACCGTCGCCGGCGACAAAGGGGGAAAGAAGACTCGAGCTCGGGATGCGACAGCGGAGGCCGCGGGGTCTCCAGGAGTTCGCTTTAAATGCATCATAAGAAGTTTGAGGACTCGGCGCCGATCGGAAGGGACAGCGGCGGCGGTACCAAATCTGATCCTCCTCTCCTCCCTCTCTTCCACCCTCCTCCCATCCAAATCCCTAACCCTAATTCACACAGCCATGCCATCTCCACCCCCCACAAGCGTCCCCTCATGACCACCGCGGCACTTCTCCTCCTCTCCTTCCCTTCCCTCTACCTCCTCCTCTCGTCCGGGCCGTCCGTGGGCGCCCGCGGGGGCCTCTCCGGCCGCTCCTTCCTCCTCGACTTCCTATCCGCCGCGGCTTTCTCCTCGGTCATCCTCCTCCTTCTTTGCGTCTCCCTCGACGCCCTCCCCGTCCCGTCCCTCCGTCTCCTCCTCTCCCGCTCTTCCGCATATCTCCTGCCCCGCCACCACCTCCACCGGGCCCGCGCACCCGTCCTATGGTCTATCGGGGGCGGCACCGTGGACAAGACCAAAAACGACCGGCGCCCCACCTCGGGCTCCGGCGTCCAGGTCTACAGCAACGGGGACGTCTATGAGGGTGAGTTCCACGGTGGTAAGTGTTCCGGTAGTGGCGTCTACTACTATTACATGAGCGGGAGGTACGAAGGCGATTGGGTCGATGAAAAGTACGACGGCTATGGGGTTGAGACCTGGGCTCGGGGCAGCAGGTACAGGGGGCAGTACAGGAAGGGGCTCCGACATGGTTACGGGGTCTATCGGTTCTACACTGGTGATGTGTATGCCGGTGAGTGGTCGAATGGACAGAGCCATGGGTACGGGATGCATACTTGTGATGATGGAAGCAGATACGTAGGAGAGTTCAAATGGGGTGTGAAGCATGGGCTTGGGCACTATCATTTCAGGTAAAAATTTATATTTTTTCTTGCCAAAATAGCCTTGGATCCTCTCTCATTTGTTTATTTTAGTGGAATATTCATAATGCAGATATTGTCTGTGCATCTTGTGAAGTTCCTGCAAATTGTGATTAAGGATTCAGTATTTGATCTTTGCTCTTGGCTACTTGAAATGTGATTCTGTGCTAACTTATAATTCTTTTAATATTACCAACTCAACTCATTTACGTAATTTGCAATGCTATTGCCAAGGACAAAGAGAATTGATTTCAGTCAATAACAGAGACCAGGACCAATGTACACTAGCATCAATGTAGGTAGATCCAGTTTCCATTGTTAAGGCTTCATCTGGCCTCACACCTTTGCTTTCATGAACAAAGACGCCATATTTCTTTCTTGACAAACAGTTGTTTGTAGGAACCTTTCTTTTTATTTTTGGGTGAAGCGTAATGAGTTGATGTTTTTACCTAGATACATTACTCTATTGGTTGGCAGTGTTCATAAATTTCCTGTATAGTGAATTCCTGAGTATTCTACTATTTTGTTGCCTTATTATAGATTTGACTCGTATTCTTCCTTCCTTTTGCATTATTAGATGCTGAACTATTTAGAAGATGAAAATAGAGGGTCTTAATAATAAGATACAGGCTAGAGTCGAACCAATTGCTAATCTTAATTTTGTTGTTTCTTTGTTATACTAGATGAAGACTCTATGCAAGAGCCATCTGTTATTAATTGTTGAAACAACTCTATAAGTACATTCTATATTTTAACCATCATGACATTGTTGGAATTGCATAAACCCGGAATTTTAAAATTTCTGATTCTTCATGTATTTGTTTGCATTTTCTACTACACTTGAAATAGAAATGACGGAGTAGAAATCTAAAATAACACAGTAGAAACGAGAAAATTTCAGGAGAATGATAACTTGAAATAGCAAGAAAGTAGATGAGCTCATGTTCACTTGCCATTTAACGTTGATTCATCTCGCTCACTGGATTGACGGCCTTTATGTAAGTTCGTGATATTTTTAATCTCTCACATTTCTTGAAGTTTTGTGATTTTTTGTCTCCCACCTCTGACTTGCCATTTTAGTTTCTTTTTGCCCATACTTGCACATCTTTCTGACTTCTATATTTATATATACACATCTATGGATGGCCAGCTTCTCCTGGTCATTCTATTTCCTTCCAAAAAAATATGTATATATTAGATGGAGACTGAAATAAAGCCAACAATTTGTAAAAATGTTTATTATTCCCATGGGAAGCAAGAAGCATAAATAGAGAATATCTTTTTGAAGTTTGGCCATTTCAAAAAAAAAAAGTTTGGCCATTGCTTTCCTTTGATGTCTTGCTATTTGAAGCCGATATATGCGATTTATAGAAAATAGTTGATATGTACATTATAAACAAATTTATAATAAAAACCTAACTTTGTCCGATATATGTGTTTTCTTGATTCTACCTCTTTACTTTTGGATTTAGATATAAACATGTACGTTTCTGGATTCAAATATACACATGGATGACTAGCTTTTCCTAGTCATCCTTTTTTTTTGGAGAGGGTAAAGGATGAGAGCCTTGTGCACTCATCGCTTTATTATTGAAATGCTACGTTACCTAGTCATCCTTTTACTTCCCAAAAGGAAAATAGTTGATGTTACCTTTTATCTACCATATATTTTTTACTATAGACTTACTGATTGTTCATAGACAGGGGTCTTACTGTGGTGTTTGCCAGACTGCTTGCATCCTCAATCTTTAGAATGCCTATTCTGGTACCCTTAGGTAGTTACTAAAATGTGTGTTTACTCTTATCACAATTTATCATGAAATGGTTCTAGATATGTAGGTTGTTGGGTTCTTGTATTGTTATAGTAGTTGTTAACATGTAGCTGGTTGTTCTGCTTTCACCTTAGCATTCACTACTAAATATCCTAAGCTGCTGCAAGTTGTCAAATGTGTAAGAAGTTTTTTGCTTGTTTCAAGTTATGTGCTTCATAATCAAATTCCTTTACCAGTGGAAATTATTGTCTCATATTGAGATAAGTACCCACAAGCTCTGTTTGGCCTCAATGAAAATCAAAAGCTTATTCTTTCCTTATCATTCATGAACAAGTTTGTCTGGAGGGTTTGTGATGCATAGCTTGAAGTATGATGAGATTGCTTGTTGCTGGACAGGAAAGAACAAGACGCATTTCGTTTATCATGATAATAGATTATCTACAGTTAGGCCTTTATTGGTGTTGGTAGCAAGAGGTTCCCCTCTTCCAGAATATGAGTTCAGTACTTCTGGATTGATGTGTTATGATATTCATATCATTTTCTGTTTTGCATAGATTTAAATGGAAAAGTCACATCGTATATCTTTTTGCTAATCTGTACTTTGTTGTCGTCACGGATCGATTTTCTACATGGCCTGCTAATGCTGTTCTATTGTTTTCTTTAAAGGTGTTCTATTATTTTTTCTCCTGAAACTTTCTGTGAGTTATATATATTCTTCAATATATGCTTCCAACAACCCTCGGAAAGAAAGAGATTCTGGTGCTCATCAAATTACACTTAATGAAAGCAATGTATTGCCATTTTTATTTTTGCTTCTCCTTCTGTGACTGACAGAATTTTGATCCATGATTATTGGTTGTTTCCATATTATCTTTGTTTGCACAACTTCTTGTGAATGAATCGTTTAAGTGCTGAGTTTTTTTCTATTTTAAGGTCAATAATGAATTATTTCTTGCTTGCTATATTTCCGGTGTTGATATGTGAAGGAATGGAGACGTGTATGCTGGTGAATACTTTGCAGACAAGATGCATGGCTTTGGGGTGTACCGATTTGCTAATGGGCATCACTATGAAGGAGCATGGCATGAAGGTAGGAGACAAGGATTGGGAATGTATACATTTCGAAATGGGGAAACCCAGTCAGGTCATTGGCAAAATGGCATCCTCGATACACCGAGCACCCAGAGCACTATCCCTGGTTCACCATTTGCTGTTAATCATTCAAGGGTACTTAATGCAGTTCAGGCAAGTGAATTCATGGAAAACGAATGTCCCAACTCCTTTTCTTCCATTTCATACACATGCTATATCATTAGATCTCGATTGTTTTCAGGAAGCACGAAGGGCAGCAGAAAAAGCCTATGATGTGCCAAGAGTTGATGACAGGGTGAATAAAGCTATGACAGCAGCCAATAAATCAGCAAATGCTGCTAGAGTTGCAGCAGTAAAAGCTGTGCAAAAGCGTGTCCCTAATAATGAAAACGACATACCGATACCGATAGTGTGAAACACTTTGGCTTTATTCATGCCAAGTTGTTGAAGAGCAGCTCTATGTGTATGCTCGAAACAGGTCATGGAGGGATCCGAACTGAGGCTTGAATGGAACTTCCAGGTCCTCGCAATATGTTGTGATAATTGTTCTTTCCTTTTCCCTTCAGACTGCTACATCTGATTCCTGCTTCTAGGTAGTTTCAGTTGTCGAAGATGACTGAAGGCTGCAGGTATCTTTCTCAATTTTGCTTTGTTGTGAATATGTTGAGCATATGACTGTTGCCACTGAAGGTGCCAGTATTCTGAGCTACTATGCTGTCTCTTACCCCTGTATAGAGCTGTTTTGGCACTGTTTTACGGTCTAAACTTCACAAGTGCTGCCTGTTACAGTATTATGGTTTCTTCCATAGATTTTAGTCATGATATAATACAGGCTTGTTGCGGTACTATGGTTTCTTCCATAGAATGAGTCATGATCTAATACGTCAGACTCATTTTGGCGCTATTATCTTTCTTTTTCCTTTATTTATTTAGTGACTTAACCTGCCCTTCTTTTTTTTCCTTTCATTTGTCGTGAATATATCTTGTGTATAGCATATCAATATTGGTTGTAAGGTGACGTTTTTAACTTATTTTCCATCTTACAAGTGAACTAAAGTTTTTGGCCAAGTATATAATGTAAACGTGAAGAAATTAAATATCTAATATCGCGGATGAAAGCAACATCGGGTTCAAGATTTTAACATCACAATCTCACCTAATTGAAAGAGGATAGAAGATTATATGATAGAGGAACAAAGGTCATACAATGACATATTAAGATCTGACCAAAGTCCTATTATCATGGAGAGCTTATCTTTTAATATTGAAATTTCAGAATCATTTGTATTCGGTTAATTTGGTAGATAAATTAAATCCAATCACAAAAACTTAAAATGAAAATTCTAAGCATCGATTTGAGACTTAAATCGACAGAAATCGTATCAAAGTGTCGTTTGGTATAACTATTTAATTTAAAATTATTTAGGATCCATCCATTATCACATTTAATTGTAACACTATCAATAATTTTTACTTTTTAGAGATGTCTTTCCTATTATCAGAATGGTGATATATTTTGATGAAATAATTCATTCAACTAAAACTTCTAAATTTCATATTTTATAAGAAATTATTTATAATATTAGCATTTATTAAATATTATTGATAATTTATTTTAACGACGATTCAATGAAAATTAGAATGGAAACCTAGGGGAGATTTTGGGTCACCAGCGAAGATGCCAAGAAATTTGTAGAGATTTGAGTGCTCGACGCGTATTACTGCAACTAATTGCCCAATTGCATTATATTTTTGAGAAAAAAAAGGTGGATAGACACCAAATAAGGTACTTGAACTTTGACCACCTGCCTGGTCCTGAGCCTGCTGATTATTAATTGGACAGGGATGTCCTTGTACGGCTGATAACCTTCGCAGTTAGCCCGATAAATTTTTTTTGTAACAAAATTAAATTGTATAAGTCTTCATTTACTACTTTGTGTGAATTATATAAAACATAACGAACTAAGATTATTTTTAAATAAAGAAAAGCATTTGAGGAATCCAATAAAGTCTACACTAATTAAAATTGATATATATATATATATATATATATATATATTCTGAATATCCTTTTTAACACATATAAAATTAATCAACTAATAAAGTTATATGTTATCAAAAAAATTATATTAGCTATAAGATAGTTATACTAAAATACTAAAATATATAACATATATTTTTGTCAATTTAGAAAATTAAATATTATTACATAAATGTATGTTACTAACGGTAACAAAATATATTGTCATAATAGTAATTTATTGCGGGTACATGACATGCTATACACAAAAGATGATATCGATATTTAACGAGATTAGCTATGTTCAAGAATAAAAAAAGATTTTTTTATTTAGAATTGAGATTATAGAGCCATAATGAGGATCACCAAGGTTCTCGACTCTTCCTTGTTCTCATCGACCAATGGATGGCATAAGCAGCCCCAAATTGAAAATTATAGATAAATGTTTAATCCACAGAGTACCCTTCATGTTACATTTTTCCTTTATTTGTAATATCTTTAATTATAAATTTCTATATCAATTGTAAAATTTCAAATTCTAGTGATAACTAGAATCCTAACTGAATAAGAAATATAATTCTAAATAAATAGACAAAAGAATCCAAAATAAACATGCTATAAATCTAATTTCAAACTCCAATATGAATCAAAGTTAAATTTTTAACAAATCTTTCATTGACTTAAATTTCTCTTATGATAGATAGAATTATCATACTCTACCAACATATTCAGATAAATGTGACACTTATAGTTTGGTTGTCTGTAGATTCAGTTCGCTTGAGCTCCTTTCCCTCATATTCATATGAGCATGATTTGTCTTGCCCTTAATATGAATGAACAAAATACGTCTATCTCACTCGCAAATTTAGAACGACCCATATGTTCCCCTTGTCTACAAATACTTGGTTGAGGTCTACTTGACTTGATGCAAATTCGAATTAGCGCAATTAGTCTAACCTGCCTATCAATTTAGATGGACATACACCCTAATTCATCCATAGAGATATAGATGGCACAATCCATTTGTCCTGCCTATAGCTTCATATGGATGTGTTTAGCTTGCAAATTCAAATGGACATGTTTTCCTTAAATGCTCTTAGATTCAGTTGAACAAATCTGCTTGGCCCGCCTATAGATATAAATGAGTGTGATCTGCACATAGATTTAGATGGATGAGGCTCATATAATCAATCCTAGATTCATCGTCCTTGACGTACCATGATGGCACTGCCCGCGTGACGCGACACCCTGCTAGCGCCCAATCGTGCGACACGGGCACACACGACACTTGTGCGACGCTAACTCCCTACTCGTATGCGCGCCTAAGCGGCAACATACGCTTTACCTATGCAGTGTTGTAAGTTCATGCAACAAAAGCTTGTGCGGTGTTGCGCGCCAATGCCGTGGCAGCCTGCATGGCACCATACGACCATGTGGCAGTGCTTGCTCGGGCAATGTCGAGGGACCTTCCTGTACTAGTCTATGTGGCTACACGCCCATGTTAACCCAGCCCCCACAACAACGCCCCATGTATGCCCTCCTTGTGCGACACCACGCGCCAATTTCACACCAACTTGTGGAGTGACATGCATTCGTGTGGTGCCTTGGGCATGCACCAATGCGAAGTTAGCTCATGTTACATCTCATGCCTATGCAGCCCCGCCCTGCATGCCCATGTTGCGCCAACCCATTTAGCCCCCACCATCTTATATTTCTCTTCTTCGATGTTGGAGGATCGTCGGTAAACTTGAAACATTAATGAAGGATCATCGATGAACCTTGGCTTTTAATATTAGCTTGTTGCAGAAAACCAGGTGGAGAAAAAAAAAGAAGATGACGTCGATATTAACGAGGTCCATATCTCATTGAGCTACAAACTCGGGTAAAATATATACTTATTTAAAATTAGAGAATTATAGAGAATGTGCCTCTATAGGGAGGATCATCAAAGATCCCGCCCCTCCTTGAGCTTGTCAACAGATGGACATCGCAAGTAGTCCCAAATGGGGATTACTAATGTAATAACTTTGATGTTACATTTCTCCTTGTTTATAATATCTTAAATCTTGAATTCTTATGTCAATTGAAAATTTTCAAATCATAATTAGATAATAAAATTATCCTAAACAAATAAGAAAGAAAGTTTAAATACATATCCCATAAATCTAATTCCAAATTTCAATATGAATTAAAGTTAAATTCTAACAATGTAAATATAACTAATATAAATCTAGGGCTCACTAGAAAATATCGAATAATTTTCTAAATGTACCCGACCATGATCACTTTACTTCTACTACAATCAAATTTATCATATTACAACTTACACATTGTCTCAAATAAATAAATAAAACACAGTAAGGAAATAAAAAAAAAACTAAGGAGGCAATGTTAAAGCAAAAATAGAAAACTAAAAAATACATGTGAAAATATTTAAATGTAAATGTATTTTCTAAGCCATAATTAATTTATTAATATTTGCAAACAAAAAACATCAATAATCGAACAATTATAATCAACCAATAAAATGAATGATTGGTAGGTTGCTATACGAGAAGTCTTAACTCGATTAATTTTCAAAAACTATCCTTCAATTTTGTATAAATAGGTAATATTTCAACTTTGATTTATAGTAAATTAATTTATTTATTATCCACAATGTTATGAGATTTATATTTTTATTGAAAAACAACTTGATCAGAGGTTTAAACATTTTCGTAAACAATCAAACAAATTCTGCATGATTTTATTTTAAAGGGTCTTCGTCCAGCAGCCGTCGGATTCGTTTGATCTCCGATTCAACGGTTAATGTTTCTCAGGTCGATTGCGCGAAACATCCCGTCTTCGTCCTTAAGTCCTTAAGTACCCTCCGCATGTTGAACAATTAACAATTTTAACCAACTACCACGAAGTAAATTTGAACGGGGTTAAATTCGTCAAATATTCAGCTAAATATACCGGAAAGAAAGAAGGAAAGCTTACCGGAGGCTTATCTCCTTTCCTTTTGCCCCCGTCTCCCCGCCGCCACCTCGTCGGAGCCGTCGAATCCACGTATTCCGGTTGGTCATCGGAGAAGATGTTGATGCTCGTAAATTGCTCCGGCTGCGGGACGCCGCTGCAGCTTCCGCCGGGGGCCAAGTCCATCCGGTGCGCCCTTTGCCATGCCATCACCCAGATCGCGGACCCCCGCGAGGCCCCGCCGCCCGCTTCCTCTGCCGTGGCCCATTTGCCCTCGTCCTCCAACCCACACCACCCCAACCCTCCGGCGCCGTCTCCCGCGGGAGGGGCGCCGCGGGGTCCGCCTCCGTCGCCGCACGGGAGGAAGAGGGCGGTGATCGTCGGGATCTCGTACCGCTTCTCGAGGCACGAGCTCAAGGGGTGCAGCAATGACGCCAAGTGCATGCGTTACCTCCTCATCAACCGGTTCCACTTCCCGGAGTCTTCCATCATTGTGCTCACTGGTGTGTTCCTTGAATCAGCCTCAAAAGGGTTTCTTTTCCAATGTTGTTTCATTTGAAATTATCAAGCATTAGAGCTCTTTTTTTTTTCTGATTTTTATGCGTTGGTTTCTCTCGTTGTTAGATTTCTGAAATATGCAACTGTGTCTTCAAAGATTGATTTCTGAGATAAGTTCATCAGTAGCCAAATTCATATGCCGAATTAGGGTTTAATTAGTGTTTCATTTTCTTATTTTCTCAGTTATTTGATCATTTTGTTCATTGTTATCGATAATTCTGGATTATCAATTAAAAATCAATGCTTTTTACAAACCTTTACTCATCAAGTTCTGATCTTTGGAAAATTTACTTAATTGTTTTTTGAAATGCTGATCATTTACCAGTATAAAATCTTCAAGGACTATGTACTTATGAGTTTAGATGTCATTGTTTGCATAAATCTATGGATTTCTTAATTCCTGGGAGGGCTTTAAATTCTTTATAGTAGTATATTGTTTGAAAAGCAAAAATTGAACATAGTAAATCATGTGGATAAGCAATAGCATGAAATTGACAAGTATTAATTCCATCGAGGGACTTGATTCTTTACCATTTTGACCCTATTAATGTTCCAACTATATGCAGAGGATGAAAAGGATCCATATAAAATTCCAACAAAACAGAATATAAGAATGGCAATGTATTGGCTGGTACAAGGATGCCAACCAGGGGACTCACTGGTTTTCCACTATTCTGGACATGGTTCACAGCAGAGGAGCTATCACTCTGATGAGGTTGATGGTTTTGATGAAACACTTTGTCCACTGGATTTTGAAACACAAGGAATGATTGTAGATGATGAAATCAATGCAACCATAGTGAGACCACTTCCTTGGGGAGTTAAGCTTCACGCCATAATAGATGCTTGCCATAGTGGCACCATGCTTGATTTACCATTCCTTTGCCGGATGAATAGGTATATATTGATTTCTTAAACTCGTTACGTTTCTTTTATTTTTAGACTTTTCTTTTTCTTTCTTTTGTTTGCTCATGGAAACTGAAGTTATTCCTATTTTTAATGCACTTGTTTCATTTTCTCAGGTATTTAGTTTCATATCACTACAACTTGTAGATTTTTGTAAATGAAAGAAAAATCTAATAGGAAAATTATACATCTTTCACATTAGTTTTACTTTTGTAGCTGCTGTGCAGAATAATAAGATTACTATCTAATAAACTTTCTTGTTAATTTGAATCATGATATATGCCAAAGGAGATTGCATGTGATATCGCTATTAACATGCATACTGCTGGTTTTGACACGTGTTGGGTAAGTTAAGCTTGAAATAGAGAAATTGAGGTCATTAACAAATTAACAGAAGAACTGAATTAATCATGTGAAGATCAAATTAAAGTTTCTACCGGCATACTTGTTGTATCAAGGACATGTAGCAGATCCACATACAATTAATAGTCGATCAATAGCCAAAAAACAAACAAAGCTCACCCAAGAAAGGGGAGATGAGAGTAGTTGATGGAAGTAGTATATCTGATTGGGAAGATTAGTAGTAAGTAAATCAGAGATAAGTCATAAGATCATAAGTGTTAACAAGAGGCAGCAACACAAGGTTGGAGTTGGAGGCCACAGTTGCAGAGAAGACCAAACATACTTTTCATTCTGTCCTAAAAGAAGGCTCTCATATAAAATGCGATGCTTCGTTTCCCACTTAAATAAGATGCTAAGAATGGTAAATGAAAAAACAAGAGTTTTGGGGAACAGGCTTTTCCTGCCTAATACAGGACAATTTAGTGACTTTATCAAAGGATGAAATATTGTTAAATCATGGTACAGTTTTTCTCTTTTGTTAATTAAACTGGCTTAGGTTAGTCCTAGAATATTTAGGATGTAATTAAAAGAAATCAGAGGATTCTTATTCAGTACATACCTTGAAAGATATGTAATGCTAGTTGAGACCCATAGGAGATTTCTTTGTATCTGGACATTGTTTGATGACACAAATCTGCTAAATACTCTTATCAGCAAAGAAAAGGGAAATGCAATTCCTTTTGCATTTTGACACTTACTATTTTCCTTTTTCCTAGTTGTCATCATGCCACATGATGACAAATGAAAATAAGGTTTATTCTTTGTGAAAATGAATAAGTTGTCAATTTTATTAGTCAAGCGTCTCATTGAATTGCTTATTCTTCTTATTTCTTAATTATTAAAGGGTTTCGGGGTAATTAATAGCTCATCCTAATTCTGAATCTAGTTGCATGTTCTCGTTGATACAGAGATGGACAATATGTGTGGGAAGATCACCGCCCACGTTCTGGTATTTGGAAAGGTACAAATGGTGGTGAAGCTATTTCATTCAGTGGTTGTGATGACCATCAAACCTCTGCTGATACCTCGGTAATAGCTTGTTTCTTGTTGAATAATTAACTATATGTTGGAGATGTGTTCCCTGTAGGACTTTGCTTAATCATTCCAAAATTAAGGCAAAGGGAAAGAAAAGCTTAAACTTTCGACTTTCCACTAATATTTTTTTCTGTAACTCTCATACTTAGCCCCTTCATCACTGAAACATGAAAAAACGGCAAAGTGGTAGAATAATGTATATAACTGAAGCTCCTGCATGATTTTTTACTGAGCAGGCACTTTCCAAGATCACCTCCACTGGTGCAATGACATTCTGCTTTATACAAGCCCTCGAGCAGGGACATGGAGCCACTTATGGAAGTATGTTGAATTCAATGAGATCAACGATCCGAAACACTCGTGACTCAGTGAGCGGTGGGCCTGTGACATCTCTTCTCACCATGCTGTTGACAGGAGGCAGTCTGGGTGGTGGTTTAAGACAGGTATTGTACACAAAAAATTTATTCCTCTGTCATATGTACTCATAATTCTCGGAGAACCAAGCAATTGTTATGTACACCCTGAAAATGTCCAAAAAAATACAATTAGAACTTTCCCTTTGGCCACTGAAACTAAAGCTTTATAAACGTATCACATTTTTTGTATCTTCCTTGCAGGAGCCACAATTGACTTCATACGAGACATTTGATGTTTATATGAAGCCATTTGCACTGTAATATGGAGACTGGTGCTCTTATTGAGCCTGTGTGATATATTGTTCGTCATATTCAAGTGGCAATGTACAGTTTTCTATAAACAGACATCCACAAACAATTATTGATTTTTTTGACATAAATATATCAATGCAAGGTGAATTTGTTTTATCCTTTTCAACTTTTATCCAGTTTGTGTTCATTTCCTCCAAGGGCCTTTCCTATCAAACAAGTTCAAATAGCTAACGGGCTGAATAATATAATGAAAAAATATGATTAAATTATGGAGATAATGTGCGAGTAATTTTTCAACTCTTATTAAATTAGTCTTATTCAGCAATATTTGTGTTATTGGAAATAGACCTCATTACTTCCTATTCGTAGATGGTCTTTATTTGCTTCCTAAAATATTGATTTATGTGAGAAGTTTATTTTCATTATTTGATTATTTTATATTTATTATATAAAAATGTAAGATAAGTTAATCATCTTACAATCAAACTGGACACAAAACAATTTGCACGCCGAAAGAGAAACGAGAAATATAATAACCAAATAAAATATAAAAGTTAAAAATATAATGAAAATATTAAAAACTGAAAGGTGAAAATAAAACAAAATATTAAAATTTGAACTATGAGCACAATATTAATTAGAGGCATATGAGCATTTAAAGAAAATGAATGTAAAACACTGTAAATTACACTAGTCCATTTCTTCTCACATATCATAACCCATACTAACATGCTTACATGAGTGTCACAAATATTTTATCCTATTAATTAATATATTATGTTATTTTTTATGTTTTCAAAATATTATAACATCACTTATCCACACTAATGTAATCAACCAAATGAATACTGCAACTGTTAAACTCCATTTTACAACTATTATCTATCAAAAATTGGCGTATGACCGTCGAGCAAAATGTAACTTCTCAATGCCGATAACTTTAGGTATGTGATACATGCATATCATTTGATAAAAAAAATGTTTATAAATCCATTAGTTATTAAAAAAAATATAGTTTTCTTAATAAACAAGAAATGCTCTGAAAGTTTAAATGCAAAATGTAACCGAAAAGAAATTAAATGCAATAAGTGACGAATATCACAAATCCAAAGTTAAAAACAACACAACTTTTTTTTTGTATATTTTAACGTGCATTTTATAATTAATTAGTCCTAAAGGTAAAAAAAAATATGAATGCCGAATTCAAATTAATAAATGATTCAATTCACTGTTGATCTTGATCTCAAATTAAGAAGCGTATCGGTGCTCCAAATCCAACCGTCAGATCAAGTTCGTCCCAGGTCAACGGTCGTGATTTCTCCAGTCGTCTGGCGCGAAGCACCTCGTCTCCGTCGTAATTATAAGTCCAAGTCCAACAAATAAATACTCTTCAAATTTGGCGACCAGCGTCTAAATACAACGAGGTTAAATGCGTCAAGTCAACCACAAATTTAACGACTAGAAGCTGACCGGAGACTTCTTCCGATCACTTCGTCCTCCTTTCCGCTCAACCCCGCCGCCTCACCGGAGCCCTCAAGGCCGGCCGTTCATACGAAGATAATGCTGCTCGTGACTTGCTCCGGCTGCCGGACGCCGCTGCAGCTGCCGACGGGGGCCAAGTCCATCCGTTGCGTCGTTTGCCACGCAGTCACCCCGATCGCGGACCCGCCGCCCCATCCCTCCGCCGTGGCCCCTTTCCCCTCGTCCTCCTCCTGGCACTATTCCACACCGCCGGCGCCGTCTCCCACGGGAGGGGCGCCGTGGGGGCGACCTCCGTCGCCGCACGGGAGGAAGAGGGCGGTCATCGTCGGGATCTCGTACCGGCTCAAGCGGTACCAGCTCAATGGGTGCATCAACGACGCCAAGTTCATGCGTCACCTCCTCGTCAACCGGTTCACTTCCCGGAGTCCTCCATCCTCATGCTCACTGGTGCGTCCCTCGAATCTGCCTCAGGAAGGATTTTTAATCCACTGTCGTTGTTTCCACAGAAATCATCAAGCACCTCTACTCTTTTTTGTGATGGTTATGTGTTGATTTCTTTTGTTGTTAGATACCTGAAAAAAATGCAGCAATTTTAAATTTCAATTATATCTTTTCTTATGAAGTTTTTAGCTCAAAATTCATGAGTTTGTTTTCAAATACTCACTTTGCTATTCATAAATTTCACGACTCCAAAAGTATTATTCCTATTCTTTACAATGTGTGGCCTTCTATGCCATTTTCCTCAACTAGTTCTCATGTAATGTTCCAACTATTTGCAGAGGAAGAAACGGATCCATACAAAATTCCAACAAAACAGAATATAAGAATGGCAATGTATTGGCTGGTACAAGGATGTCAACCAGGGGACTCACTTGTTTTCCACTATTCTGGACATGGTTCACAGCAGAGGAACTATAACTATGATGAGGTTGATGGCTATGATGAAACACTTTGTCCACTGGATTATGAAACAGAAGGAATGATTGTAGATGATGAAATCAATGCAACCATAGTGAGACCACTTCCTTGGGGGGTTAAGCTTCACGCCATAATAGATGCTTGCCACAGTGGCACCATGCTGGATTTACCATTCCTTTGCCGGATGCGTTGGTAAGCATTCTTGAACTCTTATGTTGCTTTTATCCTTCTTTAACTTCTCTTATCAGCTAAAGATAATCGAAGATTAAAAAGAACATACTTTTTTTATTATATGAGGTCGACTAGTGTTTAATACTAATTAATATTAGTATTAGTATCTGATTAACTCGATCGAGTGTGATGTGCTAAAGACTTGTTTCTCTCCCAAGGATGACTGTGTTTTCATTTTCCCTTGTCGGAATCATGTCATACTATAACCAACAAGATATGAGATATGTGTTATTATATAGCTGGTAGCACATCTGATTTAAGTACAAGGTTGATCATAAACTTATATGAAAGAGAATAATTGAATCTTGTATTGTATATTCATAAGTGAACACATTTTTCAAGAAAACTGAAGCTACAAGAGAAACAAAGAAAAAATAAGGAGAAAAGAAACACTCCAGCTTCTTGTACTGATGCAGCGAAAATTAGGACATCATATTTTTGTCTTCTAAATGGTTTCAGGATATGGATCAGACCAAGTATCATCTTCTTCTGCAGCTTTCTGCCATCTCTTTTTGAAGATCTCGAACTCGGCATTAGACCACCGCCTCACAGCTACTCTGTTAGTTATGACTGTTGATCCAGGCTGAACCTTTTTCTCATTGCCACTAAGTGTAGGAAGTTCCTTGTGGACTATGTATTGACTGTCCACCACTCCAACCTTTTTGGTCCTGTCACCCTGAGCACAATAACCAAGTTTCATATCCAGACCCCATGCATGAATCAAGTCATTCTGGATCATCTGCCATGTACAACGCCAAGCTGCTCTTGAGAAAACAGGTGCCATCATTTCCACCCACCCAGTGCATGGCGGGCCTGTGCTTGTATCATCACACTTGGGTTTACCTTTGAGCTTGTATATCTTTCTATGCACATTTCCTGTTCTCATGCGTGCAGTTATTCCATAGTGAATTCTTGATTTGGTAGGATCAAGCGCCGGTTGCGATATCTCTAGCCCTTACTCCTGGACTAT
Source organism: Pontederia paniculata (assembly GCA_001647135.1). Lineage (NCBI taxonomy): Eukaryota > Viridiplantae > Streptophyta > Magnoliopsida > Commelinales > Pontederiaceae > Pontederia > Pontederia paniculata. Next base: position 36,069 of record LTAE01003425.1, read on the forward strand.
TTCCAAGTATTTGATAGGATCAAAATTTTCCACTCCGAGGTCCTCGTTCCAAAGGAAGATGTAATTATATTCAGAAACAACGTCTGGATGTAAGAAACGTTTGGCAAACCACCATTTTGTTTGACCCTTAGCTGAGATGTGCAAGGCACGATCATTCCACTCCAAATCTTTCCAGCCATCAAGGTTGCCATCATAATGGAAAAGCATCACAGTGAAGTCGTTTGATGGGAACTTGTTCACAATTTCATTCACATCTTCCTTTTGCTTTATTCCAACTGGAATTACCAGTAAGCTCTTCAGTGAACTTCTTGCATTTTCCGTTCCTTTCGGAGAATATGGGTACCATCTCTAAGTCCGATGTCTTGCTAACTATGCCTCTAGGCAACACACCATCACCACCACCACCTGATTGTGTTTGATACAGTTTGGATTGAATCTCTGTGTCAATCTTTTCTGTAGTCACAGTGTTAATCTTACCGAATAAACAATCACCTTCCAATAACTTTTTATTAAATAATTATAAAATAAAATAAGATAGACAAAAAGTTATTGGAAGATGGCACAGTTTGGATAGACAAACTCTGAATGTTTGTGGTGATTGTTTATTTGGTAAGTAATGTATAGTGTCTTTTGTGTGAAGTTTCGAAAGAAAAAAAAATAGATTAAATTTGGTGCATTATGATGTGTGTTGTCCTATTGTGATTAACTTCTTTGGTGGCAACATATATTATGTTACTTTTATTGATGATACTTCACAAAACTTTGGATTTATTTCATGAAAATAAAAGATCATGTACTTAATTTTTTCGAAATTTTCATTTCATGATGGGGAGAGACAACAACAACAACAAAGCCTTATCCCACTAGGTGGGGTCGACTACATGGATCATACGACGCCATTGCGCTCTATCAGTAACCAAATTTTTTGGTATATTATTCGTTAATAGATCTCGTTCTAATATTGAAATGTCTTTGCACAAATAATGATGATGAATATATGTTTCGGATGTGCTAGCTACATTTGATAGCCCTAATAACATCACCAGTCACTCATAAAGTCCTTTAATTTTGAAAGCCAACTTTCATTCATATCCTTCCGCAATAGGTATTTGGTGGTAACCGCTCCTAAGAGCAAGCTTCGAAAATAGCTTGACACATTGTAGGGTATCCAACATGTCATCGGGGCGTGGTATGTGAAATTTGTACCAGAAAGTAATGTGATTCAAGGCCCTACTATCCACACACATATTTATTTCATCTATTTGGATTTCGTGACTAAATCATTCAATTAGAAGATATTTGCTACTAATATATT